>MJUU01028924.1:15733-64273 GCA_002080025.1 Modiolus philippinarum
AAGTTTGGTTGAATTTGCTTCAGTGATTTCAGAGGAGAAGATTAAAATTTGAAAGTTATCAAACGACAGACGGACGGACGATGGTCGCCGGACGACGGACACAGGACGACGGACACCGGACGAAGGACGCCAAGGGATGGCTATAGCTCACACTGACCCTTTGGGTCAGGTGAACTAAAAAGTGGCAAGTCCGCATCATATCCAAGATCGCCGCCAGCATGGAACTTAGTTTAACATTGTATCCTATGGGAATACACATTCAAAGATCTTCTCCTATGAAACTACCAGACCAATCGAAATCAAACTTGGTCAAAATAGTCCTTAGTTGACCCATTTGGAAAAAGGTGTCCAGCAAGACCGCATTACATCCAAGATGCCCGCCAGAAGGTAACTTAATTTAACATTGCTCAATATGGAAAAACGCGTTCAAAGATATCTTATGAAAACTGACGAGCCAATGGGAAACAAACTTGGTCAAAATAGACCTTAGTTGTCTCCCTTTGAAAAAAAAAGTGTCCTGAAAGCCACAATAAATTCCAAGATAGCCACCGGTGAGGAACATTGAACACTAAAGGAAAACACATTTGAAGATCTTCTCCTCTGAAACTGCTGAGCCATTTGAACAACAATTGGCCACAATAGTCCTTGGGTGGTTCCTGCAGAAAAGGTGTTTTTCAGAACAGTGCTATATTCAAGTCGCCAGTGGGGAACATAGTGCCAAAAATAAAGAAATCGTTTGCGCTTATCTACAGGCACTGCAGATATTTATTAAGATATTACAGAAAAAATTACAATATGTTTGTTATATACCCTCCTCCTTTATTAGGGATTAAAATTGGTTGGTTTCCCTGACAGAGCTATAATAAATCTTTTTTACAGTATCTTTACATTTTTCACACTAAAACATGTTAACATGAGCATAACCTGCACGGAATGTTGGAACAGGCCCCTTTTTAGACCCACCCAACGAAATTTGAGAAAATTTCGTTTTCGACAAGAGTTTTTCTATCAAATGCTTCAAATTGTTGATTGGTACAAAAAAATGTATAAAATGATAGCTTATCTTATAAGCTTTACAAACATCCCACATAAGTACCATTTCTTTACCTAATAGTAATACGTTATAAGTATTGAAAACCCTTACCCCTACCCCTTTAAAATGTTGAAGTAAATTTTAAGATTTTTCTCGAAATTGTGTTTTTAGTCTTTTAATGTTCTTTCTTAAAAATTAAACATGTTGACATGATGTTAATATGTTTAATGACCAAACTATCACTATGGTATTCCGCCAATTTGTTTTCATGTTTCATGCCTTGATAGGTATTTTTCATTAAGGAAATATACAAATATTTTACAATTTGGACAAACCTTTAAAATATTTCGCTTAAAACTCAAATAATAGGGCCATTTCTCTAAGATTAGCATTCACTTTAGACGAAAAATTCAGAATAGTATCTATACTGTAAAATTCTTTGAAATGAAAATTTAAACAAGGGAGGTCATTTCAAAAAATATTTTATATAGAAATCACTATGAAAATTATGATTTTTGTGAAATAATAACTTAATATGGTCCGTGACCCTATTTTTTTCTTTTTGTTTTTAGAAAGTTCAATATAGGGGCTAGCAATATATAAAATTAATCAAAATTCTCATAGATGTAACTTGAATAAATTTCTAAAAAAAGATAATTTTCCTTAACATTTCAACTAAAAATTCCCTATTTTCGGTGAAAGATTGTAAGCTTATATGGTTCGTGACCCCCAATTTTTATTTTATTTTGTTGGAAGTTCAATTTTTGAAGATTTATTCTGCAAACTATTGAAAAATTCTGATGGATTTTGCTTTTCCCCCCAAACCACCTTAAATACTAGTAGACAAATAAAACAGATCTTTTAATATTTTCGTTTTCAACACAGTTTTGTCCCTTTTTTGCCTCGTCTTATCTATGAGTAGCTCAAATTCATAAACAGTTAGTATAAAAGGAAAGTACATAGTATCTTCTTTGCAACTAGTACAAATTATAGCAATTTTGTAGAAATATAAACTTCCCACATCTATAAAACTTACCCCTACCCCAACAAATTTACTCTAAAAGTATCAATTTTCTGTCTATGTTCGCATAAAAATAACCAGAACACGCAAAATGTGGATTCCAGATAAATATGATATTTTGTTAGCAAACTGAAAAAGAAGTAATTTAAGCCAAAGAAATTGATAGGTTGATGATCTCTTTTTTGAGATGTAAGTGATTTAAAATTTTGCGAGAACTGAAACCCCTCTGACCTTTCCATAGGTCCAACATTTGTAAGGTTTGACCATGAATGAATGAACAAAATAAATAGGGTTTAATGGAATTTTTGCAGAATGCTCATATATGGAATTGTGGATGACTTTTTGTAAGACATAATACAATGTAAATATGACCGGGGACAATATTGATCAATATTGTGATCTTAAACAAAACTAATAGCTTCTACAATTGGACAGAATTTTTTTCTGGGAAATGTTATCATCAGAATAATATTCCTAGTAATGTTGTGTGTTGTGTCTGGAAATATCTTCTTATAGGCGCTAATTCGTTTGGATACATTTGACTAGTATTTACATCGACAAGCTGATTCTATATTTAGATTAGGTAGAATCCGTGATTTTACACGGACGTGATAGAAAACACCAATAACAGTCGGTTTCGTTTTTGAATTCGATGTTTAACATAGATATCTCAGATAGAGTTTCTGAAATGTGGTTATAACTTGCTTCACAGTACGTGGTTATATTACTGACTTTCATATCAGATGTCGCAGACGCAGGGTAATTCCGTCCAATCGTGCATTTTATACATTGTTGAAAACTAAGGAGAATCTCCCTCGCGCAAAGCTATGTCCTTAGCTGATTTTGGCTTTCTATTTAGATAAATTGGTAATTTGTTCTCTATCAGTTTTAAACATCTTTGACTTTATGGTCTTCCAAACGTTTAGAATTATCTGCACTGAAAAGACACAAGTTGTCGAAATGCGCATGTATATGCAGAAACAACTAAAACAGAAAAGGGGACCCATCGCCCGTTTAATCTATGATAAACAGGAGGCAACTCGAGTAAAAAGTTCGCGCCGTTACAGGCCCTCATACTATGACGTTTTAAAGCCACAACGCGGCGCTTCATATATGTATCTCAGTTGACCTTGATTAAATAAATTAATATCATCCAAGTGAAAACAAGATTCAAAAGATATCAAAACATAAGTAATAAATGTCACATGTATGATAAACACCGTTTCGATTTTAGAGGGCAACGTGACCTTACCCTATCCCCAATCGTTGTAAGTCCAAATCTTATCTGAATTGGCCAGGTCTCACAAATGCTAAATTTACTGCATTTGTCCGCAGCAAATGTTTCTCACAGCCCGCATGTCGATTTGCTATATGACACCCTTCACTAAACGACGACCGATTATGTGACACGTGATATATAGGACATCCGGACTTTTTGTTCCACATGAATACGTTCACTACATCGTAATAAACTAACTACATAACATAATAAATTAACTACACAGCACAGTAAGGTAACCACCTAACATAATAAAGTTAGTACATAACATAATGAAGTTTCTACATAACATAATGAAGTTACTACACAATATAATAAGGCAACCACATAACATAATATAGATCCTACATAACACAGTAAAGTACCTACAAAACATAATAAATTAACAATATAACAAAATAAAGTGTCAACATAACATAATAAAATTAGTACATAACATAATGAATAAACTACACAGCACAATAAGGTGACCACAAAACATAGTTAAGTAACTACATAACAAAATAAAGTTACGACACAACATAATAAGGTAACCACATAACATAATAAAATTACAACTTAACAAAATAAAGTTACGACACAACATAATAAGATACCCACATAACATGAAAAAGTTACAACATCACACAATAAAATTCCTTCATAACATAATGAAGTAAATATATAACACAATTAAGTACCAACACAAAGTAGTGAAGTTTCTAAATAACATAATAAACTGACTACATAACATAATAAAGTAACTACATAGCACAAAAAAGTTACTACATAACATAATAAAGTTACTACATAACATAACAAAGTTACTATATAACACAATAACGTTAATACATAACATAATAAAGTTACTACATAATACAGTAAAGTACCAACATAACGTAATAAAGTTTCTACATAACACAATAAACTGACTACATAACAAAATAAAGTTACTACATAGCATGATAAAATGACTACATAACATAATAGAATTTGTACCCGATGAAATGATTATACACTACGTAAGACAGTCATGGCGTTCCATACCTGTCAATACAGCTGTTTTTTTTTTTTTTTCATCTCTGCGTCGCTTACGTTTTTTAGCGTTTTAAGTAAATCTATTTCGACTTGATATAATTCATTGACAGAAAGTGGAAAAATTCCAAGAACATGGCATTTCAGGTGTAGCAAACAATTGAGAAAATAGTAATGGTGCATTACATGATACCCCGCCAGGTTTCACAAAATTTCTAAGTTAAAAGGGGCAACTCTCCAGAACTATGTGTACCGCTGAACCCAAAATTATACTTGGCTTGTGTGTTGTGGTAAACAACTTACATACCAAGTTTGAAGACTGTATGTTATTTCATTCAGTTATGAGTACGAAACCGTAAAATTTGCAAAATTTCAAAGTTTCAAAGGGCATAACCCCTCAAGTCTATGAACCCAAAATCGAGCTTGACCTGAGTTTTGTAGTAAACAACTTCCATACAAAGTTTGAAGACCTAGTGTTATTTCGTTCACAAGTTATCAGTCGGAAACCCTAAAATTCGCAAAATTTCAAAGTTTCAAGAGGCATAACTCCAGAACCCCTTGACCTGAGTGTTGTGGTAAACAACTTACATACCAAGTTTGCAGACCTTGTGTTATTTCGGAAACTACAATTCGCAAAATTTCAAAATTTCAAGGGGCATAACTCCAGAACACCTTGGACCTCTAAACCCAAAATCGAACTTGACCTGAGTTTTGTGGTAAACAACTTACAAACCAAGTTTGAAGACCTTGTGTTATTTCGTTCAAAAATTATCAGTCGGAAACCTTCAGGGGACAGACGGACGGACACACATAATACATTGCCACTTCGTGAACATGACAAAAAATAAACAAAAGTGAGTAAGAACGCCACAAATCTAAAGCACTATAAAATAGCTATACATTCGCTTCTAAAAATATGCATAAACTATTCCAAGTCCTTTATTGGCTACATTTTCAAAATAAACTGCAACTCTTATAAGTGAAAAACTAAATAATTTTTTTCTTGCTGTTTCTATTTCACCAGTTCATGTCTGGCCAGGACAGCTATAATGACACTTAAAAAATCAAAGCCAGAAATTACAAAAGGTGGAATAGCTATGAGACTACTGAATGAATGATAGTGATTCACGATTATTGAAATTCATAGCGGAAATGTTGTGGTCTTATACGATTATTGAAATTCATAGTGGAAATGTTGTGGTCCATTTGGGAGACCGCTGTACAAGACAAACACATCGTGATGACCTTTAGTTATGTTAGAATACAAAAGACAAGTGTTTCGATGAGAGGCAAGTTACCATACTATGTCAAATTATTCAGAGCAATGCAGTCCAAGCAATTACTCTTCGTCGAAGAGTCGAGAAGTAGGCAAAATCAATTCTATAGGTTTTTTAACGGGTATCTAAATCAACTATCTACCATAAAAAGGATATGTACAACGGAGGTAACCAAACCGAAAAGTTTGATTTTGCCAGTGTTGTTCCCGCGTTGCATCAAATTGTGAATGAGATATGTTGAAACGAGCTGTTTATAATAATCAGGGTTTTATTTCTAAGTCCTGTAATGTTTATCAACTTTTCGTTTCAAGGAAGGACAATATTTTTAACCATAACATCATGCATATTATACACAAAAGAAACAGGCATCGCCATTAGTACTGTGACCAAATACTTACTGTAATTTTTATTTCTGCCCTTCTAAACATAATTTGATAAATTTCAATTGACCCATATTCAATAAGATTATTTTACCTAGGAACAGTTTTGCTTGTTGTCATATTTGCGCACAAATCTTGTACAATCTATAAATATTATATAACAGAAAAACAGTGCAATGATGATTGCGCCACCGGCGCCTATTGTTACTTTACTCGTCGTATCCTCATATGCACTATAAAGTGTTCTCTGATATTTAGAAAGTGACTGTTTGTCCAACAGTAAGTAAGAAAAGTTTCCATGTTTACTATTTGGGTTGTACTTCCAGTCAGTAACTAAAAAAAAGAAACATGCAGGATTATTTCAAAAGCTCACATTGCGTCATTTTGAAATTTAAGAAGTTTTTCATTCTCATCGTTAAGCTCTAAATATTATTTGTTCTAATTGAATTTGCCTTTCATTTTTTATTTCTATTTTCTATTGGCATTTTCATTTAGTTCTTCAATATCAAGATCGAATCGCACTTCTCGCACCTAAATTACAAAGTTTGTTTGAAGTTTTGACATTTTAGTTTAAGACACTGAAATCCGCTAGCATGTATGTAGTTTTATTCAGTGTTTTATCTCTGTCATAATGCTAGATGAAGAAGGCCTAGATGGTGACATGGAAACTGCTTTAATTACTGCAACGTTATTACAGTTACATGTATGTAATGCTGTAAATTATCAAAAAGTAGTAAGGCTTCGACTATTTGTTGACTCTAAGAGAGAATTTGTTCAAGTTTATGTTCGTACTATTACAGAAATTTTTGAAAGTTGTGGAAAATACCGTAGTAGGTTTTACTGGTTTAGAAGCGAAACATAGCAAATTTCTATGGCTCTGTCAAAACGATATCATATTGCGATATGTCTTACTATTTTATAATTATTTTTTGAATGTCGACTCAAGCAATTGATAAATATTAGTAAAATTAAAGAGGCAGATGGCATGGCGTTAGATGCTTTCTTCAATAAGAAATACCAAGTAATTTCTGTACATTTCATAGATGGTAATTATGAAAGTTTGAAAACAAGTCTTTTATTTATGTTGTTATTTTTTATGTTATTGCTAAATATTTTTCTGACCACCTGTTTATAGTGCCCACATCTAGCTATTTTATAATTGCAAGTTTTCTTACAATCGACTTGATGGGTGCCCTGTGTTTGTTTATACATGTATGTTGTTATCGTCCACTAGCTTAAGACAATATTGGTTTTGTCGGGCAACGGATGACAGTGATTGTAAGAGCACTTTGCCAGTTTAATTTATGTTTGTTTACAGTCCCGCATCCAGGACCAGAAAAGATAGATGTAGCGTTGATCGACATTTAGCAAAGAATTCTGCCCAAACTCGAGCTAGAAGCAGTCTTACACTTACTGTATGATGTTAGCAAAGCTCATTGTTGAATGCCTCATGGTTACTTTAAGATGAAGAACAAAAATAAAAGCGTTGTTCCTCAGAGTTTTTTTCTCATGTGCATTTATTCCATACCCTTCCATTGTTTAATGAACTTAATATTTCACTCTAAATCGACGAAATATAGTTACGTCATTTATACAAATGGTCAATACCTGTTACATTTAGTGAAAGGCTTGTTTCAGGAAAAATGCAACAAGAATGATGTCGTGTTAAATTGCCTATTTAGTATGAATATGATGTTCGGAACGGTTTTCAAGAAGTGAAAATTTAGAACATTTTCCCATGGAATTTTATGTTAAACTGCACTCCCCGGTGGCAACCATTTTAGATTTCTGATTGGTACCAATATACAACATTTTGTAGATGAATATCAAGTTACCATGCCTACTTTATATCAACTTGATATATGAATCGCTTTTCAAGAAATAGTAATTTTCAACATATTCCCATAGGGTCCAATGTAAAACTATGATCTGCAATTGCGGCCATCTTGGTTTTATGACTCATATCCAACAATTTTTTGATGACAATCATATTACTATTTTCTGGTTAATATTACCCAAATTTATTGAACAGGTTGGGCGTGGCTTAATTTTCTTGTAGGTAATTAAAACACGATTAATTCTGATATAAATGACTCATGACCAGTCAATTCAATTAAATAGTGTAATATCAATTTGATGCATGAAACAGTTTTCAAGAAATAACAATTCACAACATTTTCCATAGGGTCCTACATTAAACTTTGTTCCCCGGTGGCAGCCATTTTGGATTTGTTACTGGTAAAAATATGCAAAATCTGTTAGATGACCATCATGTTACCAAGCCTTGTTAATATGAACTTAATATATGAGACGATGCTCAAGAATTAACAATTTACAACATTTTTCCATAGGCTCCAATGTTAAACTCAGATCTTGGATTTATGATCAGTACTAAAATCCATCATTTATTTCATGACCATCATGCTACCATGCCTATTTACCATCAACTTGACGTGTGAAACGGTTTTCAAGAAGTACAATTTACAAACATATCCCATACGCTCTAATGTTGAACTATGTTCCCCGCGAATGGTTGAATGAGATGTGAACCTGTTGAACATATGTAGAAATTGTAGTTCTTAACACTATTGCTATTCAAACTTATCTCTATTTTGAAAATTTTAAGGGGCAATAACTCCAAGACGGGTTTTCGGATTTTCTTAAAAATTGGAGGGCATGTACAGCTTGCCATGCTAATCATTTTATGCCCGTCAAATTTTTGATATCTGATACGGTTTTGTTTTTTTTGCAAAAAACTGCAATTTACATCCCCCCAAAGTTCTAGTTTTACCAGCAGCAGCCATGTTGTCTGGTCCTCGGACAAGTGGAATACAAATTTGAATCTGCAAACTTAGTGATGCTTCAGGCTAAGTTCGATTACAATGTGCTTAGCAGTTTCAGAGGAGATTTTTTTTAAATTGTTGACGGACAGACGAAGGACGCAAAATGATGGCAAAATCTCACATGGCCTTTTAGGCTAGGTGAGGTAAAATTTACGAATAGCATGGTCAAATGCGTGATCATTATGTATTTTGCATAGTTAATGACAAATTATCAAAATTGGTTTACAAAAGTCCTTGTTAGAGTACTTAAGATATGCACATTCATGAGGGGTTTTAATCTAACATGGCTAAAGTAAGAAGCGCTTTTGTATTGGAACGTATCGGAACATTTTGAAGATCTTTTGATCTGGAACTACATAGATATTTGGAACCAAACTTTGCCAAAATAGTCCTTAGGTAAGCCCCTGCAAAAACGTGCTTTTCAGGTTTGCATTTTATCCACTATGGCCGCCAGCGGGTACATAGTTTTATGGGAACATTTTTGAAGATCTTATCTTTCAGACTACCAGTTGCAACCAAACTTGCCACAATAGTATTCAGGTGGTCCCCTGCAAAAAGTTTTTTTAGGTACGTACTATATCAAAATTTAACATTGGACACAAGGGGAAAACTCTTCAGAGATCTTGTCTCTATATACGACTGGATCAATTTGATCCAAATTTGGCCACAATAGTCTTTGGATGTAACCCTTTAAAAATATGTCTTTCAAAATTGGACTCGAAGCTTAAATTTGGAACCTTTCAACATAGATTTTCTGTTAGTCGAGATGCAGGTGAGCGATACAAGCTCTGGAGGTCCTCTTGTTATTGTAAGATACAAATGAAATAGGTAATGTCATACATGAAAAATTTATCTCGGGAACTTTTTTGAGATTATGATGTGTAATATTTTACTATTTTTGATCATAAATATAATTGAATATATACCTGTGTAGGGCGGCATTACTAGAAAAATCTTAGGGGTTTATTTTTAATACGATTGATTTTTTTTATCTTGTGATTATCTTACGAGAACAAATGGGTTTTGTTCCATTCCATTTTCCTGATCCATTACAACTTCTTATTGCATCGCCAGAAGTTATAGCATATCCTTTGTCACATACTACTGCAGACAAATTTGTAGGATAATAACCCTGAACTACTAATCTCGAATGGTTTGGGATTTCTGGATCCAGACATTTTAAAGCTGAAATAAAATATGTAGCATTGGTATATTATCCTTTACAAAATAATTCACATGAATGGCATACAAAATACATTTCTAGCGATCAATTGCCTTTTCTCTTGAATAAATAACAAAATATCGAAATTACTTTAAATTTATTTTCTGTAGATGGACATTTTGACTACTTATGTCTCTTCCAAGCAGATCATATCAAAACATTCGAAAGACCATAAATCGAAGGAAGTGTTAAAGCTGATAGAGAACAAATACATAAAAGGATCTAAGGAAAACCAAAGTCAGCTAGGGACAGAGCCTTGAAACAAGGAGGTGTTTTAAACATTTTTTTAAAAATAAAATGTTCCACAAAACCTCTTTCTAAGCTTTTAACCTCAATCTTGACAGCTGTAAAAGAGGCCCTTCAAAAGTACTGTGATACTAGCTTTTCAAGAAGTGGTGTAAATGAAATGTGGATATTAAAAAACTATAAAGATCTGCTTTACATCCTAAAATCAAGATCATTATCGCATTGAAACAGCATTAAAACTTTTGACTTATCCACACTTTATACTACCATTCCTCTTGAACAACTGAAATCTCGACTGAAAGATATCATTCATAGATGTTTCTCCCGTAAGAACGGCGAACGAAGATATAAGTACAATGTCACAGGCAGAGAACAAACATACTTTGTGAAATACAACTCAAAATCACAGAAAAATACACAGATGAAAAAGTCATTAAAATGTTAGAGTTTCTGATCGACAATATATCATCGCTTGATGATTTTCTTCATTTAATTCATCCAAAAGAGCTTGAAATTCAGGATACTACAGATACTTCCACATCGGCCTCGTTCCTTGACCTTCATCTTGAAATTGACAACAGAGGTACACTACAAACTAGGCTGTATGACAAACGCGATGACTTCAATTTTCCAATTATCAGCTTTCCTTTTCTTTGAAGCAACATTTCAAAAGCAACAGCATATGGAGTTTACATCTCACAACTCATTCGCTACTCAAGGGTTGTGACTTCCTTGATAGAACTCAGTTGCGTACAAATAGACTACTCAAGCAAGGGTACGTTACCAAAAACTTAAAGTCATCATTACAGAAGTTTCACGGTCGACATCAAGATCTTGTGGATTGCTATGGGATATCTGTTTCCCAGATGACAACAGATTTTCCCTCTACAACTTATGTATGTTTTTCCTCTATCTATCGGATTTGACTTTACTACCGGAGATGACATGTTCAACACGGCGGGTGACCGACACAGTAGTAATAAACAACAAAATACCGAAGTTAATGTAAATTTATGTTTTCGACAGCCTATGACAACATCAATGTTTAATTGTCTTATCATTTACAATTCAGGACTCTACCAGTATATAGTTGTGTTGGTCAGAATCAATCTGTAACTGTAACAGAAGTTGTATTTTGTGCGCGTGTTATTTTGTTGATCATTGTCATGTATATATTTTTGTATTACCACTAAAACAGTCATAAAATCCGATGGAATTCACCAATCCAGTAGTCAGGTCTTTGCTGCCGACCCGATAGCCCATTTTATTTGGAAACTGTTTGTATTGTAAATTTTGTGGAAAACTAAGGATTGCTTCCCTCATGCAAAATTTTGTCCTTAGCTGATGTTGGTTTGCAGTTTCGATCATTTTGTTTATTTGTTCTCTTTCAGTTTTTAAACAACTTAACGTAAATGGTCTTCCAAATATCTTGATTTTATCTGCACTAAAGAGACAAATAACTAAATACAGAAGTCACTGTGAATTTATGTTCTGCATATGCGCATTTCGACAACTTATGTCTCTTCAGTGCAGATAAAATTTAAACGTTTGGAAGACCATAAAATCGAAGATGTTAAAAAACTGATAAAGAAAAAAAAACCCAATATGATTTAAATGTAAAGCCAAAATCAGCTAAGGACAGAGCTTTGCATGAGGAAGGTACTCCTTAGTTTTTAACAAAATCTCCAAAAATTTAGATATTGCAAGGTTCGAAATAGAATCGGCTTTAGGGTCAGCACCGAAGTAATGACTACTGGGCTGGTGAATACCCTCGGGGACTAACAGTCCTCAAGCAAAGGCATCGACCCAATGGTAACAAATAACTAAATACCGAAATTACTGTAATTTATTTATCTGCATATACGCATTTCGACAGCTTATGTCTCTTCAGTGTAGATAAAATCTAAACGTTTGGAAGACCATAAAAGTTGTCGAAATGTTCATCTGCAGAAACTAAATTTACAGTGAGTTCGGTATTTATTTATTGTTTTCCGTACAAATTTTATTTTTATTGGCATTTGTTATATTTACCCTACTTACTGTAATGTAACATAATATACTTGCTTGATTCGCAGCACTTTCCTGTCCAACCATTATCACAGATACATTTTTCGTGAAAAGTTCCGCCATTGTAACAAATATCGTTACAATATTCTTCCTCCTCTGTGTCACTTATATCTATCAAGACGCCACATATGATGTTTAAACAAGTTTGATAGTCAGTTGTGGTTGGACAACAGACGCCACGGGTTCTTTGCCTAATACCCCTGCCACAAGTTTCATTACAAGAACCCCAAGGTTGCCAGTCTCCAAAACTACATACTTGGTTACACAAACTGCCATCTGAAAACATACCAAGACATTTTAGCTAACTGTACTAAAATTTTTTGATTTTGATTATCAACTTTACGACTGGCCTATTTATATACTTAAAGAAGAGAAATGATAAAATGTTTGACACATCTTTGAAAGCTCTTAACTTGGTTACCACAAGAGAAAAAAATAGTATTTTAAACTCTTTTAGTGACATGTGATATTGAAAACCGTTTTGATAACTTTTAATTTAGTTTTTTAAACATATTTCAGCATAAGCAAAAATGCAAAAATATTTTTTAAAAATAATACCTATGGTCATTATGACAGATACCCTTTTGAACATGCGATACATTGCATATTCCGGTAGCTGTGTAACTACACTGAGCAAACTTACCAACTGACAGTGGAGTTACTGTAGTTTGTTCAGTTATACTCCAACCAATTGTATGATCCCCTAGAATACATACAAAAACAAAACAGTTTTAAATAGAAATACTTCTGTACATAAAGTTTCATTCCAATTATACGTAAAAAAACAAATCTCCAGTTAGTATAGTATAATACAAAGCAAAATTACTGATCGGTTGATCCGAGATGCTGATCATTTGAAAACTTAAATACTAGTATCTAAAGACAAATTTTTCAGCATTTAGGTCCGGTTTAAGATAAATTTATTTACTCGTATGATGCATTTCTAAACTGTGTTTCCTGGATACGGTTCGGATCCACTCAACGTATACAGTACGTAATTTTTAAGCCAGACCTTTTCTGTATTACTATTTAAAAATGAGAGTTTTATGCTCAACCTATCCTATGTGTCGACAATTATCCCCTTCGATCATTCCCGAATATCTTTCTATACTTTCAGACAATAGGATAATGGTGACGGTTTTGGAAGATCAGATTAATAGTTTTGAATATAATCATCCATTTATCACGCGCTTTCACTTCCGGAGCACGTGGTATCACTCTGTTTTTTAGAGCTCACACTGTTCGTGCTTTACCTTTAAGAGTTGTATTTAAGGTGTTTGTGTGTTTTTTTGGTGTGTGGCGTCTTTAATCTTCCGTCTTTTTGTGTTCTCGTTTTTTGCCTTGTCTATCTAATATTATGCTTTGTTTCTTCGATATTCTACTGTCGTTTGATTTGCTCAATCCCGGCCTATCGTATCACTTCTACAGTGTGTGAAACAACAAAGGGTTTTTACATATCTTTTCTTAAGCTATAGGATGTGTAACATTTAATTTAATAAACAAGGATGGGATATGGAGTAAATGCAAATAAGACAGATTCTATAGATTCATAGTAACACCAACCAACGAAACAACACATTTTATTAATTGTTGTTCTTCATCCCGAAGTCACCATGAAGACTTCTACAATATATACTTTGCTCATACCTCATAGTAAGTTCAGGACTGCCCTAAGCACCGGTTTGAATTGAATTCATTGCTAGATGTCTTGCAACGCCACATCAATGTTTCTTTACCCATGGATGTAAAAAAAACGTAAAATTAAGTGGCAAACTGTTCTCACAATCGCTGTTATCCATTGTCCGATAAATTTATGAAGTAGAGATGTCCCTTCAGTCTCTATGTTTAATTTACAATGAAATGATATGGAGTAAATGAATATAAATACATGGTAAGACCAAGCATTGGAACAACGCTTTTATTATTGTTCTTTATCTTGAAGTAACCATGAGGCTTCAACAATGAGCTTTTTTCATACCTCGTAGTAAGTTCAAGATGGCCTCTACCACTTCTTTGTTAAATGTTGAATGTTTACGAAATCCGCCAGGGTAGGCGGTCAGGCCAAATATTTGGCACCACGTTATTATTTTTATTATTCTCAGTTGTATATTTAGTATTGGCTGAACATAACCATTATTAGTAAAGATTCAGAGTGATGTCTAAACTTTGATAAAAATGATGTGATGTATATATGAAACAAAATATATGTTGGGAAACACTTCTCAAGATCAAAATAGAAAAAAAGAGTAATATAACATGTAAACTGTTAAAATGGGGCAATACTAGAAAAATACATTGAACAGGAAATATACTTTATTTTACAAAAAGACAAGAGTCATCAACTAAATCTCTTTCCGAAAACCATATTGGAAACTCCAAATGTGCATCCCTCTGACCAGGATTCCTCTCCTCGTTTGAAAATTTCTAACAACTGTAAAATGTGTATCAAATAAGGTTATGTTGTCTCCTGCTCGAATTAGTCTCCTTTCCAAAGGTTTTAATTTTGTGCCAACGACACCAGTTGGCGACCACTTTCAAAAGTCATACTGATATGCAGGCTTTTTTCTGGCTTTTCCTTCTCAAAGCTTTCTTTGCTAATAAAGACTCTTAGAAGGATTATGTTTTCAGCCGGATTTGCTTCATTATTCCAAAACGCCAAAGGCCTTCCGCTTCAACTACAAGTCCTCCTTGCTCCCTACCCTTTTTTACTATTTTAGGAAAGGAAATGGAGTAAATGAGCATGAGACCATAACACATTTGTTTACTCCAACTCCAATAATTTTTATGAGCTGGATGGCCATTTCGGAAATTAATTCCCCATCAGCAGCGCTAGAACTGTTTGTTTAGCCGAAATCTCTAATTTGAAAAGTCAGCCACTTAAAAACATAAAATGACTCGATGAACAATCAGCCCTTCGTCAGCTGCAAATTAGACAGGCCATCGTCATTTAACTTGCTGATCAATAAAGGTGGTGTGGTTGTTGCTTGAGATGTAATCTTTTTTGCTCCAGAGGCTAAATTCCAATTGTCTAATGGCAATTTCTATCAAAAATTTGACAACAAATATTTATAATTGTATCAGGATGCTGATAAACAAGTCTCCCAAACGAACTCCCAAATCAGACTTCAGAACAAGAAACTCCTTTCAACTTCATTCATTTCTTAGCACTCTGATCTTTACTGCCTTTTTCCCAATTGTCATGACAATTTTCCGCATTCTGAAATTTTTGAGACTAGAAACCAGCTCTCAATATGCAACACAACCTTTTCATTAAAGTTTTGTTCAATTCTGAGCACTTTTAATTTTTAGCCTTTCCATGGCAACAGTCGTCATTTTGAAATTTTTCAGACTGAAAACAAATTCCCGGTATGCTATACAACTATTGTGTAAGTTTTCATGCAATGCTGAGCAGTTTTGATTTTCCCGCCTTTTTGTCGTTTCCATGGCAACGGTTGCTATTTTAATTTTTTTTAAACTAAAAATAAATTCCCTGTATGCTATACAACCTTTCTGTAAGTTTTCATGCAGTTCTGAGAAGTTTTAATTTTCCCGCCTTTTTTCCGTTTCTATGGCAACGGTTGCCATTTTGAATTTTTTAAAACTAAAAACAAATTCCCTATATGCTTTACAACATTTCTCTAAGTTTTCATGCAGTTCTGATAACTTTTAATTTTCCCGCCTTTTTAACCTGAAAATCCCTAGACCTTCTTGCACAACTACACATTGGTATCTATGTTCCTTTTAAGTTTCATTAAGATCTGATGAGTGGTCTCTGAGATCTGCCCCAATCAAATTGTAATACGATTTTTGTCAATTTCCCGCCTTTTTATGGTTTCCATGGCAACGGTGCCATTTAGAAAATCCATAGACCTTCTTGCACAACTAGACATTGGTATCTATGCTCATACTAAGTTTCATTCAGATCTGATGTGTGATCTCCAAGATCTGCCCCGGACAAATTATCCTTAAATTTTGTCGATTTTCACGCCTTTTTTGCCGTTTCCATGGCAACGGTGCCATTTTGGAAGTTCCCAGACCTTCCTGCACAACTAGACATTGGTATCCATATTCCTGCTAAGTTTCATTGAAATTGGACGAGTGATCTCAGAGATCTGCCCCGGAAAAACTTTTGTCCGGAAAGAAAAAGAAGAATAATAAAAATAATAATAAAAAAACAATAAGTCTCCCAAACTTCGTTTGGGAGACTTAATAATAAGAAACAGAGTAAAAACAATAAGTCTCCACAAACTTCGTTTGGGAGACTTAATAATACAAAACAGAATCAAATACTGGTCAGAGATTTCATTTCTTATACCATTGAGTCACATATTTTTAACCTAAATCTTAGCGCTTGATTTTCTCTGAATCCAGAACTTCCCATTTTTATATGCTGTCTAAAATTCATAAACTAAGAGCCCAGAAAGACCCCCTGTATCAGCTTGTAACTGTTCTGTAGAAGATATTTTAAGTTTGCTTGATTATATTTTCTTATGTCCATTGTTTGAAACTTTTCCAATATTTGCCAGGGATATTTATCATGCCGTTAACATTTTCATCGATTTAAAATTCGATTGTGCACAGTGCAAGATTTTCCTCATGAACTTTACTGCCCATAATACAAACATATGTAATAATGAAGCCATATTGGCAGTAAAACACTTTTTTGACAGTAGACTCAATCCTGATAATGGTGATTTTTATCATCGTATCTATCCAAAAGAGGTCGACATAAAGGATATTAAAGACACTTCCACATCGGCATCATTCCTTGACTTTCATTTTACATTGACAAAAGATGTAGACTATAAATTAGGCTTTATAACAGACGCAACTTTACCTTTCCAATAGTCAGCTTCCCTTTTATTTGTAGCAACATTCAACCAACGCAAGCATTTGGAGTTTACAACTCATTCGCTATTCAAAGGCCTGTGGTAGAAACAACGACTTCCTTGGCAGGGAGCGGTAAAAAGCGTTGCTCACAAAAAGGCTTCTTAAACAATTGTATGTTACCCATTACTTGAAGTTTTACGATCGGCATCACGATCCTGTGAACCGCTATATGTGATATCTGTTTCCAAGGTAACAACAGATCTTTCCATTTCATTTGACAGCTTAAGATTGTTGTTTCCTTTACTGGATTTGAAATTTCGACACAATGGCGTCAATCGACGAAAGGATTAAACCGGTTTATGTATATCAAAACCTACCCTTTCTCTATCTTCAATTATATTTATTAAATGATTTGATTTATCAGTTCAAACTACTGAATGCATTTTAACATCTTCAAGTACTAAATTGCATGATATCCTGAAATGGTGAAGTGGTTCGTTTGAAAACTTAGTATCGTAATATAATAATTTATCAATATTATGTTCAAAATACACAAAATTGTTTAGGAACAATTTATTACTACCACATCATTACTTCGTTTCAGTTAAAACGAAAAGCACAGACTTCTCGTGCCTCTCACTACCACTTACTATGAGATGCATCGGTCGTTATCTCCCTGTACCAAGTTAGTTATATATGGTCAAAGTGGACACATAAACTTAGTAAGCATATCAATAGCGTCTTTTAATATTGAAATTAAAAATTATCTCCACTCTAAAACTAATTCGGTACAAGGAGCCATCGACGATGTTTCTCCTTCGGACTACATAATGCGTAACATTTATTGACCCCCGTTTTAGCTCACCGGACCCAAAGGGTCAGTGTGAGCTATTGACATCACTTGGCGCCCGTCGCCCTCCCGTCTGTTAACTTTTCATCAACTCCTCTGAAACCAATAATAGCAAATTCAACCAAACTTTACAGGAATGGTGTGTGGAAAAAATTTTACAAAGATTGCTCATTTCATTCAAGTCCGACAAAAAAAATGACTGTCAGCGCGGAACTTATGTTAAACATTTGACCCTATTGGAAAAGCATCATTCTTGTCAACTCCTCTGGAACCACTGAAGCAAATTCGACCAACCTTTACAGCAATAATGTTTTGAAGGTCCTTTACAAAAATTGCTCATATCGTTCCGATCCGGCAAAAAACATAACCGCCAGCAAGGAACTTAGGTTTAACATCAAACCCTTCTGTTCAGTCTCTGAGCCTCTAGTTTGTGTGTGAAAATGTTTATCAAATAAATTTATGACATATAAAAAAAGTCAGCTTACTGACCTTTCCTTGGCGGTACATGGTCGGTTACATTTCAAAATCTTTATTTCTTTTAAATGTCACATAAGTAATATTTTAATGGCTTTTAGTTTCCAAATGAAGTTATATGTTTCAGTAAATTGGCGGAATTGAAATCGTGTGTTTCCTATTGCTTCAAGCAGATTTCATTCAAGTGTTTACTGTTATCTTCACTTTATTATTTAAAATCAAACTATCGCCATTTAAACAATACAATAACATCGATCATGGAACATTGGAAAACTTTTGAAAACGAGAGAATTACATAAACTGACCCCCAAAGAAAATCCGCCAATTGCCACGCCAAATGCATAATAGGGAATGTACACATGACTTCAGAAACAGATGGTTCTTGCAATCAAGAAATCTACTCACTCAGGAATATGTGAAGGAATGCTTAAAATAGCGTCTGTAAGTCTCGTCATGTGACACCGTGATTTCACGATAAAATTGAAATTTTCCCGCCAAAATATGACGTTTTCAGATTATGACGTTCAAATATTTGTTTGAAACGTCATGTGTATTTGTTAAAAATGTAACTTCCGTGCGCAATTTATGAACCCGGAAGTTTCAAAATTGAACGAGACTCAATTAAATAGTAGACTTAATTCACAACTTAATTTGTCAGTTAGTAATGGGTCTGGAGCTGGAATGTCAGTTAACTGCTAGTAGTCTCTTGTGATTTCATGTTTACGTCCGTATATTTAGTTCTTTCAGTTTCATTTTTCACAATTGATTCAGGCCTGTTGCCAATTGAATTTTACTGTTGTTACGATTGTTTTTTTTATTTATCACATTGGCTATAGGGGGGAGGTTTGGGCCCAATAAAACTAGTTTAACCCCGCTGCAGCAGGTTTGCGCCTGTCCTAAGTCAGGAAATTTATTAAGCCTTTTAGTATCTTGTCTGTTTTCTAGTTAGTTTACTTTATGTCTATAGGAGTCTAGGATGATGTATATTTCGCTGAACTTGATTACTCTTTATTTAGGGGCCGAATCCGACCTGCCGTTGGATGTAGGGTTTCCTCACCGTTCATTGAAGATCTTACGGTGGCTTTGAGCTGTTATAAATCCCCTTTGGGTCGTTGTCTCTTCGACACATTTCCCGTTATCCTCTTTTTTCTATTATTTCTCCATACTACACTAGATCTAGTATTGATCCGTATCATCTCACCTATCGCCAATGACTTGTTCCTGGCTACGATTTTTTCTTTGCACATATGACCCCCCCACATATCATAACGAGTGATGACAGCAGTCTGCGCTTACACTGCCAATGCATTTTATAGAATACATTCACATATAATTACATTTCATGCATATTTATTTAAATTCCGTAAATGTGATAGGTGAACAACGATCTTGTAAGTTGCAATTTCCATGAAACATATTTGACCATATGACCACATGGCGGATGAAATTTTACAAATAGAATCTTCTTGCACATGATGCACTTTCCTTTAAATAAATTTGTTTATATTTTTCGGTCTTAAAATGTAATTATGAAAATTGAATGCATTATTTTTAAGTTTTATCGGGATTATAAAAGTGTTGACCAGGCGCATTTTCAACATGAACTTTAAAATAATGCATTCAATTCTGAAATGTCCACGGTTATGCCCTGGGTTATTTCTATAAAATGGATAATGAAACTTGAAAATGCTTTGCTCAATTGAACTTTAATTTCAAAATAAAATAGCTTACAAATATTTTATTTTGAAAGTAATAGTAATTTTCATACCAATTAGAAACTAGAAACTGTGTGCAAAGCTCACTACATTTGTGTAATAGATACACCCCCGACCCCACCCCCCACCCCCCGAATTCGATTCCAGTGATTACAATTCAAATTCCAATCAAATTTTCAAATTGATAGTGCATAATGGCAGTGTGTACTGAACATGCTTTGAACGTTTCAGTGAGTTTCATCAAGTGGTCTAGGAGGAGGTACCTTATGGCGGACAGGCGAACGAACGGACGCACATCACCGCCCCGCCAAAGCGGGGATACATTTGTATAATAAAAAAAATGGTTCAAACTTTAACCTCTTTTGTATCATAAGGTAAGGGGGCGAGGTACTTTCAAGAAGATAGCACCTGGCAGTTTTTTCATAGATAACCATACTCACATGCAAACATTTGAGGTGCTTAAAAGTTTAGTCATAATTAATCGAATGATTACTTTGTTTTTTATTTTAATTTAGAAATTTACTCAGCTCAATATTGTGTAGTTTAAATATCTTACCTGGTAATGAATTTAAACTTGGATCACATAAATCAAAAGTCTCCTTCATGGTATAGCCGAGAAGAGATGTGTTATAGAATTGCATACAAGTAATATCTCCAAAAAATGGAGAACCACCACTTAAACTCTTTCCAATGCGAATATTTCCAACTGCATCAATAGATAGCTGTATATTACCCATACCGTATGTAGTTTTAGTTGGCCCATCGTTTGAATTTTTTTGTAAGAGCAGATCGATGTGATCATTCTCATCCCACAATCTGTTGAAAGTAAAGCCTACCAATTGCCATGCGCCAATCGTAATTGCAAAGTCACTTTGAAAATGATGAGAACCGGAGACAGCATCGAGGAAAGATGCAACTAATTTATCTCCTTGGACTCCAAAAGTAAAACCCGGAACATGCGTAGATCCCGAATACTGAAGCAGTGTTGCAGTTTGTTGGTGGTACATTCGGATATATAGCATCCATGTCATTGCATCATCACCATTTAAGTCACCAATATTTGAAATTTCTATTGATTTTGCACTTATATCAACATAACCATACTCTGTGGGGTATACTCCTGGAAATTGTATGGATGTACCGTTCAAGACGGCATATCTGTATAAATAAATCAATGCATTAGTAAATATATTTGTTGTGATAATAAACATACATCTCATTAAAATTATTGCAGTTGAATTAACATATGTATTATGGTCAAATGTTCATGTACTCCATATCCTTTCGTAAAATATATATAGTCTATGCATAATTGTTTGAGTAAGCAGTCTTCATGAAAGCTTACAATTTGTGTTTGACATTAGGTAAGACACAAAAAATACCTTGAGGATCAAACAAATACTAACCAGTCCTATTATCAAGTTAAGCAGTAAACCTGTTTCTTAAATTCTGTCAGGAGTGCCTTTATCTTTGTCTGTCCAAGTCAATTTTTGCCTGGCTGATCAGACAGACAGGCAACTTTCTGTAAGACTGAGTTACACGTAAGTATATGATTCTCTGTCAAATACTCACCTTAACAATCTTCAGATTCTATGCGAAGACGCCATCTATCGAAGTGTCCTTTTATTTGTAATCGAAATGAACTTACTAGATTTTTATAATACATTTACGCCCCACTTTTACGTGTGAAATATGGAATAAAGGATATTTGGATATCAAGCAAGCTCGTTATGGCAATACTAATATTATTGTTATAATTTTTGAGTCGATCGAGAGTTTATTTCCAAATTCACAAAACCTGCTGTGATTTAACCCCAGACATTTCATTGGCAAGGTGACAGATGTCATATGTTCAGCAGATTGTGCTAACCCTTTCGTAACACCTGCTGATACCTCAAGCTTTTTTTTGGTGTGTTCAAAATGTCAGAGCTTCAGATTCATTTTATATAATTTAACGTCTTTTTTGTGTCAACTCCACATGTGTTGCTTCTTTTTTACATGGTTATGGGTGGTTTTATTTTATGTTTTCTTTATACATGTAGGGTTTTTTTGGTCAGATTTTAATGGTGAATTTTATTAAGTCGCTGAGGGTTCCAAATTCCATATTCAATCATTCTAAAAGTAGTCAAGATGGCCAAAAATCTTAAGTTTGGTCAAATACTTTTAAGAAAAAATGGCATTGAAGAATACAATTGTTACTATATATTACTGATTAGTTTCAACTTTGTAATGCCTACGTCGATCTCAGTACACTTTCATTAGTTTTCATTTTTTGAATTTTAGACCCCCCTCCTTGAATTGCGGGTTACATAGTGCTTATGGTATGCGTCCGTCTGTCTTTCTGTACCCAAAAGCTGGTATCCACTCCTCCTTAAACCACTATCTGGAATTCCATGAAACTTATGCAGAATTTTAATGACACATTGTAGATGTACAACGCATTTTCGTTTCCATTAATTCCTTTTTGCTAGATTTTTGACATGGTTTAGATTTTTGTCATTTCAGCCTAAGGGAAACCACATGGTGACCACCTAGTATCCACTACTCCTCCTAAACCACTGATTGGAATTTCATGAAACTAATGCATAAGCTTAATTGCATTTTGCAGATAACTGCATATTTTCCTGTTTCCAGATTTTTACAGGGTTTGTACTTTGTCATTTTATCTCTTTTAGGTGAATGCAAACCATATGGTATCAACTACTCCTTGATTAATGATCAGAACTTCATGAAACTCTTGCATGCATGCAGGACCTTAATTGCATATTATAGATGTTAGCCATGTATTTTGTTTTCCAATAATTTCTTTTTTCAGATGTTTAAGGAAATTCAGGAAGAGGTGGTCCACTGGGCCACAGTTACTCTAGTTAGATGGAGGATGACCAAAAAACGAAAACATCCAATTCTACATAGATTTCAAACTCGAGGTATAAAGTCACTAAATTCACAGTAACTTAGACATTTTGTTATTCATAACGCATGTGTAGAAATTATTTAATATTATTATATATCTTAGATGTATGTTACCTTCTGTTTGTCATCTGATTATCGTCGTGCAGCCCGTCACTCATTGGCCAAAATGCAATTGGAGCAGGGTCCTCTTTTGACATGTTCAGTTCGTTGACTCTAGGATTACTCTTGCCCATAACATCTTCGTATAAAACCAACACTCAAATGAACAAAAGCAATTTATTACGGATTAGTTTCATGTTTTATTGAAACCAGTTCTTGGTGATTCAAAAGAAGGCTAAAGATACAAAGGAGAAACCGAAGTAATAAAGGCAAGGGTCTTTTGTTAAGTCACACGTTGTAATTAATGTATAACAGCAGGTATATTGACGATATCCTTACTATTGACAATCCCCAGTTTTTAGATTATGTCGACATCATTTACCTTCAACAACTGAAACTTAATAAAGCTAATAATGATTCTAAAAATTGCCCTTTTCTGGATATAACCATCATCGTTGACTCTGATAAAATAAAAACTAAAATTTACGATAAATGGGATGATTTTGATTTCAGTATTACTAATTACCCTTTTTTTGGCGGCGACGTTCCTCTAGCACCATTCATGGAGTTTATATTTCTCAACTCGTTACTGGTACGATTCGCACGCGTTTGTTCTACTCTTGACGACTTCAATGAACGTAACCTTACTATCACTACAAAACTTTTGCAGCAAGGTTACAGATTTCATAAATTGTTAAATACATTTAAAAAGTTTTACTGAAGATATGAACATTTGATATCTAAATATAATGTCACTCGCAAACAGCTTATTACTAAGGGCATTTCCCATTCTCGATTTTATGGAAATGTTGTTAAAAATGCCAGAAACTGATTAAAAATCCAGAAAAACTGGGACGTAACTTACATTCTTTACGCAATAGGGGATATCGACAGAATATTCTGGACGTGTCCGTTAAATTAGCTTTGGGATCCTGTGACCTGAGGATTTTACACAGATACTGGCCTCTCACGGATACTGCCGATGTCTACTGAAATACATGATGATTCTTTACCAACCCATTGGGAGTTTTGAATTTGATTTTTCTTCCGTAGTGCGACAGTGTTTTACCAGCACACTTGGCTCCTTGAGCTAGCCGGCAGTTTAGCGGCGAGCACTCCTTGACCCATCTTTGAAAATTACGTTTTGTTTCCCCATTTTTCTTTTCAAGATTGTGGTCATGGAGTTAGTAGTCTACCTGTATGGGATTTATTCGTATGTTTATTATATTATAGAGAAACGGGACAGAGAAAGGGGAGGTTTGGGTACCCATAAATCGGTTTAACGCTACCGCTGGCTTTTGCTAGTGTCGGTACCAAGTCCGGCTGTCCCGAGTTCCTATCGTTGTTTACGTTTGTCTTTTGTATTTTTATTGTGGTTTTTTTCTTGTGCAGTTCCTATTTACTTTGTGGCATGTGACTATGTTTTTCGGCCATTGTAGGTGTTTCCTGTTATCTTTTATATTCTATATAACCAATTTACCTTCTTACCGTGGTGATGTAAAAAATAGAACATTTCATTGTTATACTTCAACAATCAATCAAAAGACTTGTATGAGTTATCCAAAATAAATCATTGAGGCAAAGGAATTTACTAATGTATAAGTAGAAAATTTGGCGACATAAAATATGATTGAAATAGAATAAGGAGACTAAATTATAAAGGAACATAACTTGGTTTTCACAGAGCATTAATGTTGTACTAGCTAGTAGAGGGATTGGGCTTTTCAAGTAAGCGTTGCAAAAAATACAGTAAATTGGTTAAATGATGTTTTTACATGTAAAATGCTGTAACAGGCCTACAATTTTAATAGTTTACTCACATTGTGTGTACAACACTATCAGCCTCTTCATCTTTCTTCCCTTCCAGTACCCTTAAATTAAATATAAATATATTTGTTTCATATTAATGTTTGTAACAGACAATTTCAATAGCTATCACATGGTAAACTGCTGTATTTCAACACAAACAGAACATGCAAGCGAATATAGATGCGTTGTATCCCTTATGCGTGAACTGTTGAGTCTGATATATTAAAAGGGGTTAATGCTAAGCGCACTATCAGATTGGAAAAATAGCTATTCCGATATTAAATCTTGTGTTGTTTCAATACGCAATATTTAAGATACACTCTATCCAAAGTGCGAATCGACAAATATATTTTCTACCGTTCCCGTCATGATTTGTGGGAAATATACGACGATGTTTACATTTTGGAAGGACAAGAAGTTTGATTCCCGGTACGCCAATAGAAATTATTCAAATTATGTGGTAAATCTTAATGCATAGTAAACATGGTAAAGATTTAGAACACAAATATCCACATTATTTCATATCGTGTGACTACGTTTCAACCAATAGAATGGATTCTTTATTATGTAAGGTATAATGGTAGTATTATTGGTCTACCACTTTATAGTTATTGAAAAATAAATTTTATCAGAGAAACTTAACGTGGTCACTGGGCCGTGCAATTGAGGTCACGTAATGTTGATGCACCAAAAAATAGCATGAAGCAGGGACATCAATTTTAGTAATGATATTAAACTTACTATAAACGTAAATGGTAGTGTTGAAGCAGAAATGCTTGCTCCATAAAATATAGTATTATTGCAAAGTGTTTGTGGAGAACTGGGCGTAATTTCTTTAAGGGTAAAGTTTCCGTTTTTTTTTGTCCAGTATGAAAAAATAGGTCATGTTTTAAACAAAGATTCGGAGAGGTTAATATTTTACAAAATCAGAAGTTAATTAAATGTTAGAGGTAGACAACACATTTAAGACACCATGAAAAAGTTGCCAATGCCTCATAACTTTAGGTTCATATATCAAAATTATTTCGTATCAGCAGAAAAAAAGTCATGCCTTTATCGAGTTTCGACTTAAAATCATATGAGAAACGTATTTTACAACTCTGTCCCGTAAAATACCACACTCCTTTACGCTCTATAGTTAATTTTTCAAGCCTCTCGTTTAAAAAGTATAAAAATTTAATTATCAGGAGCGCGGGTGGTAAAATGACGTATCTCTCTCGATGCAGTTGTAAAATGTATTCACTGCACAGGTATTATTTGACCGTTTCCAGGCCACAAAGATTAGACACAACAGGCACCCTTTGGTTGTCATTATTGTTTTGACCCATGTCAATCAAATATAATAAATTGCACTTCTATACACAATGAATATGGGGATTAACGATATTGAACTCAGGTAAACCCTCGTTCAACATTACTTTATTTCTCATCCTGTTTTGTTGTTATGTTGCTATATTATCTTGTTAGTAAAGAATACTATCTCAATAATTCAATCATGTTGAATTTAGGAAACAATCTTGAAAGTACAGAGGAAAACATTATATCACTGTGATTACGTCAGGTATTCAATAATTACCATAAAAATGCATGCTATTCCATGATAATTTGAATAATTAGTCTATTTTTGTTTTGAAGATTCAAGTGAATGTATTGTACTTTATGAAATATGAATGTAAAACAAATAGATATTCATTCATATTTTTCACACATTAACAGAAATCATGTGGAATATATATGTTTTACCAATTTCGGGCTGAAATATTTGGTAAAAAGTTAATATTCGTGTTCAAACGGCAACATTATGTTAATATTACAATTACTCTCGTTTCTAAAGCTCGTCATTGCCTACAATATATTTCTAGGGTATTTCTGTATATTCTACTAAAGGTAAAAAATAGTATCACTTGATGTAGAAAATGGTAGCACTAACGGTTGAAAAATTAGCATGCATACAACTGGTACGGTGAAAATAAGTAGCAGTGAAAACAACACCACCGAAATAATTAATGCTTTTTCATGACGAACTGATAGTATCAACCGTTCTACAGAATAAATAATAATACAACGCGTTTGTACCGCTCCAAATACTATTATATAGTCACCTTTTTATGGTAAACTATCGCACGAGCTTTTCTTTGGTTAAATGTCGCTTTTATTATCATTTGACCACTTAACTGGCTATAAAACTCATACGACCACATATGTATACTGGGTAATAGTACGACTTGGCAAAACAGACCCAAAAGTAGACTAAAATCGACATTTTTACATTGCAATGCTATTTATTCGACGTATAATGAAAAAAAATATATGAACATACGGTACAAAATCATGACGGGAACGGTAGAAAATAAATTTGTTGATTCGCACTTTGGATAGAGTGAGATAGGGTATTCCATTCCAGAATATTCTTTATTGATCTAATTCATTTCTGAATAAAATTGCAAAATGAATCGCGTCATCACACAAAGTATGCGTCCGTTTTTCAAATTTTTAGTGTCAACGCATGGCAGTCGTTCGGTGAGTGCAAGAAACAAAAGGAATGTTCATGATGCACTGCTTTTTTATACAAACAGAAGCATCTTAATGGTTTGCAAAATTTCTTATACGTAAAATACACAAAGTGTATGTTGTGTATAAAGGAATATTATTAGCCCATCAAAATGTATAAAAGTCTTTTGTTTTATTTTTTTCCACGGGATCGATGCCAAATACTTTTTTATACCTATATTACATATATTACAGACATGAGGCCAAAATGTACTTAGCAAGACGGAATTCTTTATAGATTACCAATTTTTCCATATAGGACTGTCAACATACAGAGTAGACCCGTTTTGTAAACCTAAGGAGTACTCCCTCTTGCATAGCTCTGTCCTTGGCTGATTTAGGCTTTCCTCATTAGATCCTCTTGGTACTTTGTTCTCTATCAGCTTTCAAACATATTTCGGTTTGAGAATTTCCAAATGTTTTGGTTGATCTGCACCGAAGAGACATAAGTTGTCGAAATGCGCATAGGCGAAAGCTAAATGTACAGTAACTTTGATATTTTGTTATTTGACAAAAGGGAATTGTGTGTGTGAAACCGATAACAGTTTTCTCTATGGTACACACTGTATTTCGTTACTGTTTGGTTGTTCACAGTGTTTTAATGCTGAGTAAATAAACAAAAAATAAAAGCAAAAATCTTACTGGACTTAAGGAGGTTTGCTCCTCGTGTTATGGGATTTTTGTCAGATTTTCGGAATCCATCTTAACGCATTATAATTTTTTGCCCATTGACCCCCTTATTTTTCTCTATAATTTCATTTTATACATCTTTGTGAGCGTGCTGTAAAAATGTCATTGAATTCTATTTATTCTGTCACATTCATTCATGGTCAGACCTTGTTAATGTTAATCCTATGAAAAATCAGAGGAGTTCGGTTCCCGCCAAATTTTCAATCACTTAAATCTCAAAAACTAGATCATCAACCTATCAATTTTTTCCACTTAAAGTGTTTCTTTTTTGATTTTCTAACAAAAAATCATGATTATTTGAAATCCTATTTATTTTCAAATGGAGTAGCGAACCCCTTAAGACTCTTTTTCAAATTTTCGAAAACACACTAATGTGGATAAGCCTGGTTATATGAAACGCTTTTAATATCCTTTGAAAGGGTTTTGTTTCTATAAGCAATTGTTTCTATAAACAGTTTTTGAGCTCTCGTATTTCATTCCAGAATAGTTTTTATGACTATTTCTTCTATAAAATGGTGCATTTTAACTGTATTTATCTTTTTTCTTAATTTAAATGTGATATAGATTTATTTTTCAATTTATGGTATGCGTTAAAATTAAGTTTTAAGTAAACATGTTGCAATCGCTCAACAAGTGCAAGAGAACAGACAACCTAAACAAACGTATGACGATTTTGTAACAATAGTGTAAGTGAAGAAGAATGTTTGTATTGTACATGATAAGTATTTGAATGTTTTCTAGATTTGAAAAAGACTTATTTTGGTTAAACCATTACAATGGAAGTGTTCTTTAATGCGTAGGTGGGTTTTATCTGGAAGAAACAAAAACTGCCGTTTTTCATATTTCTTTCAAATATGTATCAAGCGAATTTAGAAAACGCTTGAATAAGCAATGGAGGTGTATGGAGTAAATGCACATGAGACAAAGTCTCTATTAATACATGGTATAAAACAAAGCAAGGGAACAACGCTTTATTGCTTTTCTTCACATTAAAGTCACCATGAGGCCTTTAACAATAAGCTTTGCTCATATCTCAAAGTAAGTTCAAGACGGCCCCTAGCACCGGTTTGAGTGGAATTCGTTTCCAGATGTCGAGCAACGCTACATCAATATTACTTTGCCCATGGACACGAGATCGTCAACTCGCAAATTAACTCGCAAAATGTTCAAGATTACAATCGCTGTCATCCGTTGCCTGACGAAAATGCCAACAGAGACAATCGCAACACTTAAAAAACCACAGGGCACTCATCGAGTCAAAAGTAAAAAAACTTGACATTATAAAAAGCATGAGATGTTGGCACAATAAACAGGTGGCCAGAATAACAATTTGAACTTAAAAATAATAAATGCCAAAATTTGGAAGTATGATAGAAAATCCATATAAAAAATTCTCTCAAGAACAAATACACAATAAGTAAACCAGAAGCCTGAATTTAAGAAATTTGTTTTTATTACTTTAATACTTCCTATTTTTCAGGACTACCAATTGGCAAATGGCATAAATCCAATAATAAAAGAATAAAAAGGAGCAAGGCTATAAAAGTATAATTGAAGGTGTTTTCCTCAACAAGTGTAACTTGCCCTCTCTTGTGAATTAAAAAGGGGAAAAAAAGACAAACAAACAAATATGAATATTATGAAAATCAAATGATTTAGGAAATTAAACATGCCAAATTGTAATGCTCTTGATAGCTCAAAACTTTAAAAACTTGGCACTATTATAGATATTATGAACTGCAGTAGTGCACAGTGGGTTTTGCATTTCTTTCAGATTCCTTCTAAGTGAAATTATTGGCGAAATTTGTTTTCACGATATCAGAAGGGTGTCGGAATTCTGATCCCCGAGAGCATGGCCTCTATAAGGTCCAACAAAAAAAAAGTGATCGATTCTTTCGATTTTTTCTTGAACCTTTATTTAGAGTAACCATTTAATAAAGATTTTTGAATTTGCCTTTAGGATGGAAATCTGAACGAAATTGTATTTCGAGTTCTCAACCATTCATCGTTTGAAGCTAAACTTTCATATGTACTATCCTGTTTACTCATGAAATCAGGCTTTTGAAATCAAGATGAAGAACAACAATAAAAGCTTTGTTCCTTTGCATGTTTCTGACATGTATTTGTATGGACTATGTCTTATATGAAAAAGAAAAGAAATGGGGTAAATGTCAAGGAGACAACATCCCATATCCAGATTAAAACGACCCAAAACAAAGCATCTAGGGGTCACCGTACGGTCTTCAACACAGTGAGGAACCTCACACCATATAGCAAGCCCTAAATGGCCCAAAAAGTTAAAAAAAGTGGGTTCCCATCTCTTATCCGCTACTCCTCCTGGACAACTTAACTGCTTTTTATGAAACTTAAACAGTCATTTTGACATAAAGTAAATGTACATCTCATTGTTCAGAATTGAGCTTTGATATTTCCAGTGGTTCGCATAGCAAAACACGGACTAAGCTATTACATAACAGTGGGTTTCCATCTCTTATCCACTACTCCTTCTGAACAACTGAATGCTTTTTATGAAAGTTAAACAGTCATTTTGACATAATGTAAATGTACATCTCATTGTTCAGAATTGAGCTTTGATATTTCCAGTGTTTCGCATAGCAAAATACGGACTAAACTATTACATTACAGTGGGTTCCCATCTCTTATCCGCTACTCCTTCTGAACAACTAAACTGCTTTTTATGAAACTTAAATAGTCATTTTGACATAATGTAAATGTACATCTCATTGTTCAGAATTGAGCTTTGCTCATATAATACTGATGTATTGTTTTCATGATTGCTTACGTGTAACTACCAAAACAAATAAAAACAAAAAAAAAAGATTTCCTGCTAACATCTCAAATGGGCATTGTTTATTGTTTGTTTTTAATAGCATCTTTTTGTATATTTTTATAGACCTGCGGACCATAGTTCAGCAATGGATCCTGTGGAAAATCATCCTTTCTTAAACTGTTACGCTAAATTGGACAGTTTTACAGGAAGGATATAAAGAAGGCCTTTTCGCAAAATTTTTTCATTTCGCTCCGATCCGATAACAAACATAGCCACAACCATAGAAAATATCCCATTTTACTTCTTACATCTCCAATGAAACTGAAGCAAATTGCATGTAAATATTATATCAAAGGTCTTTGCCAAAAACTGTTGATCCGACAACATACATGGCTGTCGGTGCGGACCGTAATATAACATTAGACCATAAAGGAAAAACATTTTTATCATCTGTTTAATTCCTGAAATAATTGGAATCAAACTGTAATGAATTTTATGAAATGACATGATGTCATTTTTTGTCAATTACAAGAATTTGACTTTTCTCTCCGTTCAACCTAGGGATATCCTAAGGTATCCCAATATGGAATATGGAGGGACAATTCGCTTTCTGTATAGGTCTAATTTGAAATGGATAAACCATCTTTAAAATTAATGTGTTTACTTTGCATAACAGTTTGTAAGTAAAGTAAAACAACGGCAGTAGAATACCGAAGGAACAAAGCACAAGATTACAGCAATTAAAGTCCAGAGACAGCAAAAGTAAGAACACCAGAAGACGGAAGACACTACATACCCACATAAAACACAAGCACTAATATACAACATAAAAACTAAAGCACTAACAGTGTGAACTCTCAAAAAGAGTGACACCAGGTGCTCCGGAAGCGTAAGCATGTGCTACTCTGTATACAACACCCATCACGTTGTAAGTGGGTCAATCCAAGTCAAAACGGGTCATGTCAAATCCGGGAAGACGTGAATCTGGCTGAAAATGTCAGTTTTCATTTATGACACTGACATTTCATATCTATCTATGATGTCGTTGTATCTGAAGGGATGAAAGTAACAACGGCTGAACATATTCCTGACTCTGCAGTTTTTGTGACAGTGCACTTGCTCTTTCCTTGTTCTTTAAAGCGTTAAAGTTTACTTCAATCTACAAACGGAAGTTTCGAAAACGTGTATCTCTTCAGCGAAGACAAAATCGAATATTTTGATGACCACACACAGAAACGAAAATGCATTGACAAGTGCAATAAGCTTTTTTTGTAAAATATTTATGTCAGTTATTAAAAGAGCTTAAACAACAAAGCACTACGAATTGGAATTTCCAATTTAAATAGCTCATTGTTGAGGGCTTCGTGGTGACTTCAAGATGAAGAACAACAATAAAAGCATTGTTCCATTGCTTATTTCTAATTAAACAATGACAGGATATGGAGTAAATGCACATGAGACAAAGTCTCTTCATATACATCGTATGACCACCATGAGGCCTTCAACAATGAGCTCTGCTCATACCTCATAGTAAGTTCAAGGCGGTCTCTAGCACCAGTTTGAGCGGAATTCATTTCTACACGTGGAACAAGGCTGTACATCCATGTAATTTTTCGCTCGTGAATGCGGGATCGCCAACAAACATAAAATTAGCTGGTAAAGTGTTCTTACAATCGCTTTCATCCTTTGCCCGACAAAAAGACCGAATAAAGACAATAACAAACTGTTAGATATTAATTACCACACTCATGAACTACCGTGTACTATTGCAGACTTTGTCTCATGTGCATTTACTATTTATCATTTTATTGTTTATTTAAGAAAAATGCATACTTCATTGATGTAAAAGACATTTGCATATAAGTCAGAAAACAACATCTTAAAAGGCTTAGTTCAAGAAATTGTGTAAAAAAATCAAAATAAAAATATTTCCATAGCAACACTCCATTAGAACTTGGATCATAAACGAAAAATTTTCCTTCTAAAACTTACCTTAAAATTGTTAATTATTATCAAATTCTACATCCTATTTTCATTGTAAAATTGAAATATGTTTTTCAATATCAATTTCAAGTATCAGTTTATGTAATACAAATTTTTAGCATCAGCTGGTATCTATGGAATTGATTACAATTTAGATACATTAAAATGTTTTGAATTTCAAAGTAAGCAATTCTTTCTATTTCATCAAATTTAAACATTTTGCTTACTATTTATACAAATATTGATTGCGACTAATATTTTTCAATTTGTAGTGTTTATTCAATACTAAATTTAATGGATTAAAATATAGACAATGTTTAATTTTGATAAAGTTTTATGGACAAAGTATCCAATTTGTTTCTGATCATCGTTACATATCATCGGAATTTGCCCTCTGTTTTTAGCAGCCACAAATCTGTAATCGTTTACGTAACATTTTATTATCCACTCATTACGATCCGTTGCTGGGCGGTATTGAATTACTCAATATATGACTAGTTACCTTGAAATTTCTAAGAATGGACCACGCGACTCATCTTCATATCTCCATAAAGGTATTACCAGCATCATATACACAAATTTGCGCATATATTAAACCGATGCGTGTTATTTGAATACCCAACTGCCATATGTTTTGTTATACCCTTTGCAAATTTTCGTTCACTGAAAAAATAAAAAAATAAAAAAGGAGTCACAACTTGATTATTATAGGTATATGTTAAGTTCTCTTTGAAAGTTGCAATAAAGGGTTTAGTAAATGGCTGTAACATAGAATTGATGCGACCAAGTATTTCTTTTTCAAAAGTAAAATAAAGGAAATTGAAAGGATCAGAGCCACGAAGGGCCAAAATCGGCCTATTTCAGAACTTGAGAACTTGATCCGTTTCCTTTTCTATTTTCACAGTAACTTGAGTATTTTATTATTTGATCTTAAGAGACAATTAAAACATATTATCAACCACAGGCGATCGTCGAGTCAAAACCGATTTTATTTGAAAAATAACTAAATCTAACAAAATTTCCGTACAATCTGAGGAGTATCTCCCTCTTGCATAGTTCTGTCCTTAGCTGATTTTGGCTTTCCGATTTAGGTTATATTGGTAATATGTTCTCTATCAGCTTTTAACACATATTTCGGCCCATGGATTTCCTAATGTTTTGATTTAATCTGAAATGCGCATAAGCATAACCTTAATTCACAGTAACCCCGGTATTTTATTATTTGCTACCACTGGGCCGATGCTACTGCTGGTGGACTGTTAGTCCTTTATGGTATTCACCAATCCAGTAGCCATTACTTCGGTGCTTGCCAGAAAACCCAAATTATTTGAAAATTTGCAATATCTAAATCTTCTTGAAATCTAAGGAGTATCCCCCTCTTGCATAGCTCTGTCCTTAGTTAATTTTTGCTTTCCCATTTAGGTCATATTGGTAATTTGTTCTCAATCAGCTTTTACACATATTTCGGCTCAATGTTTTGATTTAATCTGCACTGATGAGACATAAGTTGTCGAAATGCGCATATGCAGAACCTAAATTAACAGTAACCTCGGTATTTTCTTATTTGCTACCACTGGGCCGATGCCACTGCTGGTGGACTGTTAGTCCCCGAGGGTATTCACCAACCAAGTAGCCAGTACTTCGGTGTTGGCCCGAAAACCAATTTTATTGGAAAATTTGCAATATCTAAATCTAACAAAATTTTCTGAAACCTAAGGAGTATCTCCCTCTTGCAATAGGACTTAGCTGATTTTTGCTTTCACATTTAGGTCATATTGGTAACTTGTTCTCTATCAGCTTTTACACATATTTTGCCTCATGGATTTCCAAATGTTTTGATTTAATCTGCACTGATGAGACATAAGTTGTCGAAATCCGCATAAGTATAACATTATGTATTTCATAATTAACATGCACTTATATTTCATTATTTTTATTCACACTTTGTAGTAATTTTATTTTATTATTTTTTTCTTTCAATAAAGATTGGTTTGTACATGAAGATTTCCGAAGATACACCAGCCATGCATCCGTTTTTTTTTTATACAATAACAGTGGGTTCATGCATTTGTAACGGTTTATTGCTGCGGTCAAGGAAGTGGCAAAACTTTTATTGCAATGAAGTCACGATTATCACCACAAGCTTACACAATGTGTTAGATTCATCGATGTGAAATGTCTACATTGTAGATATATCAGAAGTGAAAACCAGACAAATGTATACATTGTTGTCTTTGCATTACGGCGAATCAGTAAAAGGTAGAGAGCTTGGGGTGTAAATCTAAATGTCGGTAAACTGAAAGTTTTGCCACTTCCTTGACCGCAGCAATATAGTATCCATAGTGAAATAAGTTCCAAAGGAACATATTTCATATCTTACCTGGTGAAATAATCTCCAATTGGAAAGTACTTACTGCTTACTGCTCACCTGGTGAAATAACTTCAAGACGGAATAAATCTCGTAGATATATTAATAACATTTGTTCCATTTGGAACTTATTTCACATGATACTATTTTAGCTTACACATTATGTCTTCTAACCTTGGGATATTACATGGAAAACCCACTCTTATGTTATTATTACTCTGAGTATTTTTGTTACAACTTTTTATGTTGACTTCATGTAGGGTAATTAGTCAAGAATATGTCAATACATAGTCATGAAAAAGAAAGGAAATGGGGTAAATGTCAAGGAGCCAACATCCCATATCCAGGTTAAAACGACCTAAAACAAAGCATCTAGGGGTCACCGTACGGTCTTCAACACAGTGAGGAATTTCACACCATACAGCAAGCCCTAAATGGCCCAAAAGGGTAAAAAGTGAATAAATCAATGGAAACAAACCACATCCAATAACCCAAATATCAAGAAACTAATTTTTTTAAAGAAAACAAGGACAAGCCAATGACCAACATATTCCTGACTTTGGACAGGCGCAAAAAATGCGGTGGGGTTAAACTCGTTTTTTTGGATCCAAACCCTCCCCCTATGTGTGGTGAATGGCTAAAAATAAATACACAAAAAGACTCAAAGTAACTAGAGGCTCAGAGACTGAGCCTGTATCGCTCACCTGACAAAATGCTTCTATACCATGCATGACCAAAAAAGATGTATTTTACCAATGAGGTCTAATGTTAAGCTATGTTCTCCATTGGCACAAGTGTTTTTTGTCTGATCCTATTGAAATGAGTAATCCTTGCAAAAGACTTTTAATACATCATTCCAATACAGTTTAGTTAAATTTGTTTAGTTTTAGAGAAGATGTGAAAAGTATGGTTTCACATACAGGGCTACGACGTTAAACTATGTTATGCACTGGAAGCCATGTTTTTGTCGGATCAAAATGAAATGAGTAAATTTTGTAAAGTATCATCCATACATCATTCAAATCTGAATGTAATGAGCAATCTTTGTTATGGACGCTTAGTACATACTTCCTGTAAAGTTTGGTTGAATTTGCTTCAGTGGTTTCAGAGCAGAAGATGAAAATGTGATTTTTCCCATAGGGTCCAATGTTGAACCTAAGTTCCATGCTGGCGGCCATGTTTTTTATCGGATCGGAACGAAATGAGCAATCTTTGTAAAGGACCTTTAGTACATCATTCCTGTAAAGTTTGGTTGAATTTGCTTTAGTGGTTTCAGAGGAGAAAATGAAAATGTGATTTTCCCATAGGGTCCAATGTTTAAACCATGTTCCGTGCTGACGGCCATGTTTTTCGTCGGATCGGAAAGATATCAGCAATCTTTGTTAAGGACCTTTAGTACATCATTCCTGTAGAGTTTGGTTGAATTTGCTTCAGCTGTTTCAGAGCAGAAGATGGAAATTAATTTTTCCCATAGGGTCCAATGTTAAACCTAAGTTCCACGCTGGCGGTCGCGTTTTTTATCGGATTGGTAAGAAATGAGCTGTCTTTGTAAGGGACCTTCCATACATCATTCCTGTAAAGTTTGGTTGAATTTGCTGTAGTGGTTTCAGAGGAGAAGATGAAAATGTGATTTTCCCATAGGGTCCAATGTTAAACCATGTTCCGTGCTAGCAGCCATGTTTTTGTCGGATCGGAGAGATATGAGCATTCTTTGTTAAGGACCTTTAGTACATCATTCCTGTAAAGTTTGGTTGAATTTGCTTCAGCTGTTTCAGAGCATAAGATGAAAATTCATTTTTCCCATAGGGTCCAATGTTAAACTTAAGTTCCGCGCTGGTGGCCATGTTTTTTATCGGATTGGTAAGAAATGACATATCTTTGTAAAGGACCTTCCATACATCATTCCTGTAAAGTTTGGTTGAATTTGCTTTAGTGGTTTCAGAGGAGAAGATGAAAATTTGATTTTCCCATAGGGTCCAATGTTAAACCATGTTCCGTGCTGGCGGCCATGTTTTTCATCGGATCGGAAGGATATGAGCAATCTTTGTTAAGGACCTTTAGTACATCATTTCTGTAAAGTTTGGTTGAATTTGCTTCAGCTGTTTCAGAGGAGAAGATGAAAATGCGATTTTTCCATAGGGTCCAATGTTAAACCTAAGTTCCGAGTTGGCGGCCATGTTTTTTCTCGGATCGGACAGAAATGAGCTACTAGTATCTTTGTAAAGGACATTCCATACATCATTCCTGTAAAGTTTGGTTGAATTTGCTTCAGTGGTTTCAGAGCAGAAGATGAAAATGTGATTTTCCCATAGGGTCCAATGTTAATACATGTTCCGTGCTGGCGGCCATGTTTTTTGTTGGATCGAAACGAAATGAGCAATCTTTGTTAAGGGCCTTTAGTACATCATTCCTGTAAAGTTTGGTTGAATTTGCTTCAGTGGTTTCAGAGCAGAAGATGAAAATGTTATTTTTCCCATAGGGTCGAATGTTAAACCTAAGTTCCGCGCTGGCGGCCATGTTTTTTATCGGATCGGAACGAAATGAGCAGTCTTTGTAAAGGACCTTGCATACATAATTCCTGTAAAGTTTGGTTGAATTTGCTTCAGCGGTTTCAGAGGAGAAGATGAAAATGTAAAGTTAACGGACGACGGACGGACGGACGGACGACAGACAACGGACGACGGACGCCAAGTGATGGCAATAGCTCACACTGACCCTTTGGGTCAGGTGAGCTAAACATCAAACTAGAAAAAAGTCCAACTTATCAAGACGAGTACCCTTACAATGAAGTACATAAAACATGAAGAAATACACACAGGTACTGTCCGGACAAATGCTCGCAGTTACTGACAGCTAGCTAAGGACATAATTTCCGTTGACTATGCTATCAAGCCTTCCTACATATGAAATTTCAATTGAAATAATTTTAAATAGATTTGGTATAACAACATCATCAATTATGAAAGAAGAACATGATATTGTGCAATGCCAAATACTGCCAATATGAAAAATTATTTATATTTAGTTATGGTGTAAAGCATTTAGGAGATGATCAATATTTTTGCCAACAAAAACCAGAAGTAAAGATTTAAAAAAAAATGCTGTATTTATATCCTTTATGAATAAGTTTGTTCAACGGATTAATAAGTTTGGAAGGACAATTTTTGACTTTATGCGTTTTGTAAATGATATTGCCATAGAAGTTTGGATGTGAAATGCCCTGATGTATAAGAGCCCTGCATGTAGAACCAAATTTTCTTAATAAGTCAATGTAAAATTTAGAGAATGTTTTTATCAATTTATGATATCTAAACCCTTGATGCAGAAGTTTTTCAGTGAGACAAAGATTTTTCGTTGAAGTCGGAAACATCACTACAAATTGTGCATATCGAACAAGTTGTAAAATGTAGACCCGTAAGAAGGGGCTAACGGAACATCGCCGTCGAGATGGGGAAAATTGACTATAGGGAAGGAGAAATCATCTCTTGTATCATAAACCTTAGAATTTAACTTTCCTTGATTTATTGATATATCAAGATCAAGAAAAGGAGTATAATCACTGCTGCTATTGGATTTATCTAAAGTAAGTTCTGCAGGATAAATGTCATCTGTAAATATTTAGAAAATTCAGGATTACTTAGAGCCAAAATATCGTCCAAATATCTGTATGTACTTCAACCTAATTACGAAAGACTTTGAGTGACCCAGAACCCACGCTGGCCATGTGATTTTCAGTTTGTTGCAGATAAATTATCTTCATTATTAAATCTTTGTATTAAGTTTATATTAATGACATGGTTATTGTAAAAGGTGTTCAGATGACCAAGACTGAAATAATTACTGTCAATCAAGAAGAAAGCTCCTCCCTTTAAAAAGTGCTCAAATGACCAAGAATGAAATTATTGTCAATCAAGAAGAAAGCTCCTCCGATTAATTATAAAGTGATTTTTTAGCACCACCCCAAGGCATATTAACGTGTTATATGCGATGCATATTATACGGATACTATAAATTCTTTTAAGAATATAGTAAAGTGCTCTCGGCCGATCAGATAACAGGATTTCAGCTGTCTGTATTGTAAGAAAAGTTTAGGTTGACTGGGCAGAGTTACCGGTCACTCATTATTTGATCATTCCAAATCATGAATAGGTACAATAGACCATATACATGGTGATCTTATTAATAGATCAATAATTGTTTTATTGGTGAATGTTCCTACTTATATCTTGGGCATATAAATTACAAACTATTTGTTTTTGGAAAGTGTTCATCATAAAGATAACTACATGATTATTAATGATTAACTTGATTGTAATTTTTTAACACCTAATGTTGGCACTACACTAAAAAGTAGATTTACCCAAGTTCAAAGTTTAAAGCAAACCCCGCCCAGTCAATCGTAAGTTTTATTACAATAATAGTTATCACACGAGGACGCGGTGTGTCTGTATAAGATCACCCCGACGGTCGGAGGCTAGTGGGTGAGCTAATACAGGCACACCAAATCCGTGTGTGATAACTAATTTACACCCCAGCTAATAAATTAAGTGAGGGAAAGCCGACAGAAATTCTCAAAAATTATTTCCATGCGTATAATATCATGAAATAAATATTCTATACTATAATAATATATATCCTTATTGTGCCCCATAACAATTCTAACCAGTTCGTGGTGTAATAGGTAATGCGAAAGTCTAGTAAAGGAAACGACCCTGGTTCGATTCCCTCTATTGACGATGTTATTTTTCAATGTTTTAAAATTTTTATCTTTGAAAATTCTATGGATATTTAAACATAAAATTTAACTAAGTCCAAAATTGAACAGTTCTCTATGTCTGGCCTTTACAAAAATAAAAAAGTAGAAATATCCTTTGTTCTGACTGGGGTGAGATTGCTAGGGTGATCCGACTCGGATCACCCCTGCTAGAACAAAAGACCTAGGATGCAAGTATAATTCAGATAAACACAAGGCAAAAATATCTTAAGGGGTGTGTGTAATCATTACTTTAATAAAGGATAACGCATTGGAAGATACAAATAGAGTTTCGGGTTTAAAACCACCTTTTTGTAAATATTTTAAAACTTTTGTGCAGAATAAAACATCAAAACCGTAATATGTACACAAATTATATGACCTTAGAATCAGGATCTTGTGATGAAAAAACAAACAAAAAATGTAATTAAAAATTAAAAATACATACTCACTGTAGCTCATTTTAAGCCTAAGGTTCCATGATATAACATAATATTAAACTATAAGACAGTATATCTAAATCAATTAGTTTAACTTCTTTAAGCTCTAAACCTACATTCTCCATACTGAATAACTCTATGTAATTACATTTATAAAATCCGTTTTATCACCGTCACAGTTTACTAAAGACCTTAATTACTCCAATTATGGCATGCATGGGTGAAGTGAAATTGGGCTAAATTAGTCTATCTATTGTGTGCATATAATCTTTGATTATTGTAGTTTTTCTTGAGTACTTTACAATATTCTAAATTTATAAGAACATGATAACCCCCTTTTTCGTGATAAGTACTCGCTAACGCTCGTACGTATTCACGAAGTAAGGGATTATCATGTTCTTACATATACATAACAATATGTCCAAGCTACAATTCTAATTAAACTTTCTTACATGAAGAGTAATTATTCATAATGTTGTGAAGATGATATTTGTATTATTTTAATACGTACATTTTGTAAAATTTTGAAAAGAAAGAAGTATACCAATTGTGTATTTAGCTATGTTGTTAACTTAATCGTTGACTAAAATTTCAGTCCTTGGTATGATTTATGTTCTATAAATTTCTTGATATTGTGTTTGTTTCCTCTAGATGTTGTAGATGTTCCTACATCTGTAAGCTTCGTACTTCGATTGACACGTTGGGTTTTCAAATGCACATATTACGCAAGAAATTTGACTTAATAAATCAATCAATAAAATGAAAATTGTTAGAGGGAAAGTTATCAAAATTCCTTATACGTTTGTTTAATCGTACATATTTTTATGCGCAACTCAAAATTATTCTGACAAAAAAATGATTGACTTTTTATTTTAGGCCACCTATCTTAACGATCGACTTTTCAAATTCTCTTTAGACATAATAATCTTTCCGACATAAAATAATAGATTTTCATGCTAACTTACATTTACTGTAATTTCATATTTATTTATTCAATCTATTTATTGGTTTATATCATCTAAAATGCATTATATATCTTGTCCATTTAAAGTGTTACAAAACCACTATCGAAGGGTCATGCACGTTTTCAAGTATTTTAAGTAGCTTTTATGATTGACATTTGGTCCAATTTTATAAGTTATTGATTTCTCCTATTGACTTCAAAAATGACTGCATCGTCGATATATATTTTTGTCGTTCGAATACATCAGCCGAAACAGAACGCTTGAATTTAGCAGCTACATAACGTTTTCTACACAAGCAAATGCGAAACTCCTAATGATTCCTACTGCACAAACTATAACAGAACGCAATTAAAAACAACAGCAATAAGTTTTGCAGCATAAGCAATAGAACTCATAACGATTCCTACAGTCTAACAGCAAATATTGCAGCGCAGCAATGAACTCAAAAGTGGAACTCCTAATGATTCTTACACCACAAAATATAACGAAACTCGTTACGATTCCAAACAACAACAATAATAGAAAAAAAAGAAGGGAAACGGGGAATATGTCAAAGAGACAAAGACCCAAAGGGGAGTAATAACAACTCAAAGCAACCATAAGATCTTCAATGAACAGTGAGGAAACCCCACACCAAACGGCAGGTCGGAGTCGGTCCCTAAATAAAAAGTAATGAAGTTCAGCGAAATGAACATCATCCTAGACTCCTATAGACATAGGAGTAAACTAACTAGAAAACAGACAAGACACACGAAGGCTTAATAAATTTCCTGACTAAAAAAAATACTGTCTTCATCAAAATTCTAAACCCCTTAAAATACTACGGCTTCATTCCGTGTATGGCACTCGGTAGATGTCCTTAGTACTGGATTTAGCTTCATATTTCGGTATTTTTGGTAATTAGTACTTCTTTTCTTTTCTGACTTTTTTGGATTATGGCTTTCCATATTATTTGATTCTAATGCTGCTGATGAGAGGTTACTCCTTGAAACACGTGTACAGCATAACGAAATTTACTGTATCTTATGCAACTTCGGTATTTTTGTATTTTGAAACCATTGGACCGATGCCACTGCTGGTGGACCAGAGGTCCTCGATGGTATTCACCAGTCCAATAGTCAGACTTGTCTGACACGAAAATTTACCTTGCGTTTTATAAAAAAATTACTGTCTTCATCAAAATTCTAAACCCCTTAAAAAATACCACGGCTTCATTCCGTGTATGGCACTCGGTAGATGTCCTTAGTACTGGATTTAGCTTCCTATTTCGATATTTTTGGTAATGAGTACTTCTTTTCTGATTTTTTTTGGATTATGGCTTTCCATATTATTTGATTCTAATGCTGCTGATGAGAGGTTACTTCTTGAAACACGTGTTACAGCATAACGAAATTTACTGTATCTGATGCAACTTTGGTATTTTTGTATTTTAGGACGGGCGCAAACCTGCTGCGGCGGGGTTAAGCTAGTTTTATTGGGCCCAAACCTTCCGCCTAAAGCAAAAAACAATCGTAACAACAGTAAAATTCAGTTGGCAACATGACTGAGCCAATTGTGAAAAATGAAACTTAAAGAACTAAATATACGGACAAAAACATGAAATCACAAGAGACTACTAGCAGTAAACTGACATGACAGCTCCAGACCCATTACCAACTAACAAATTAGGTTAAGATCCCTTCCCGTAAGGAGTTTAGCATGATGATTTCATGTATATACCGGAATACATAACCCATGTCCATGCAATACTGATTTAGAAATTTAGAATGTGTTTTGTAGAAATGCAAAGACCCTGTCAAGAAATCAATGTTAGTACAAAAGAAGGCCATACGTAATGACTTGACGACAATGCCGTAATCATAACCCTTATGAATTAGACGATTTAAAGGTTTTATAAGTTTGTTAGGCGAGTTTAAGTATTTTTTACTCTTATGCAAAACATTACCGTAAAATAAGGGATGTGAAATACCAGCCTTGATTAGATGTTTACAGGTTGCATTGTATTTATGAACTAAGTCTTTATATCGATGATAAAATTTAGTAAAGGTTTTAACTAGTTTATGATGACGAAAACCCTGATGTAAAAGTTTTTCAATTATAGAAAGATTCCGTTAATTAAAATCGCAAACGTTATTACATACTCGAGCAAATCGAACAAATTGAGATATGATGGCGCTAACGGAACATCGCCATCCAGAAATGGATAATTAACTATATGAGAAAAGAAAAATCGTCCCTTTTATCATAAATTTTAGTATCTAATTTACCATTCGTTATATCAAAATTAATGTCTAAGAACGGACAATGGTGATTATTAGAATTGGCTTTATTCAAAGTAAGTTCTTTACGTTGGATGTCCTTATAATAAGTATAACTGAAGTCGTCATCATTTAAAGTAAAAATATCATCCAGATATCGGAAAGTGTTGTTAAACTTTTCAATTAAATGCTGTTTAGATTGGTCTTTGCTGATGTTGGTCATAAACTGAGATTCGTAGCAGTACAAAAAGAGGTCTGCTATAAGTGGTGCACAATTGGTACCCATAGGAATTTCTAAAGTATGACCTGGCGATAAATAGAGCAACCGAAACGAATGGATATATTATCCGGTAAAAATTCAAGTGCTGAAATCATATCAAAACAAGTCCAATTAATTGAGTTCTTTTGTTTTGTATCACTTAAATGTGTTTTAAAGGAATTAGAACATATATATTCATAATCGGATTTTTTTAATGCCCATTGAATAAGACGTCTGAATTTTTCTTTATATAATAAGTCTTGAAGCAAAAGCAAAAGAATACACAACGATTCCTACAGTTATAACAGTAAGTTTGCAGCACAGCAATGAACCCAGACCACAACAAAATCAATGAGTCTTCCAGCACATAACAATTCTTACAGCAGCAACAATCAGTCTTGCAATTAGTCGTTTGGTACATACATTAGAACACGCGACAATTCGAAGGACAGGAGCAATTTGATCCACGCTTTCATCCACGGGAGCAACACATATCATAACGTTGACTACAGCATCAACAATAGAACCTACAGCGAAAAGGGGAGTTATATAGATTCTTGCGGTTGCAGAATTACAGTAAATGTCGATTCATATGCAGTATAAGGATAAAAGAAAGTTTTTTGTTGATATAATATACATTTTTGTCGGCAAGAAAGTGTAAAAAATTATAAATCATGTTAATATCGGGTATTGCCGAAGTATATACAGGAAGCAATAATAATCAAAACAGATGTTGCATGCTTTTTAATGAAAAACAGCTTCTGCAAATGAGAATAAAGGGCTACGCCGAGCGCAGCATGATACGACCGCAGCATGGCGAACACTGAAATTTGAGAAAAGTGCTATTCAAAATGAATGAGGACACAGTAAAGAACTTGATACAGTAATTAAATGGACACAATAAAGATCTTGACCCATAAATTAGCTGCAAACAAACTAAGAAAAATAAAAATTATCCCTTATAATTCCTAGTAACGGTAAGAATTACGCAATATCTTTTGACATACTAGTACTACCAAAAAGCTTACAACAAGAGGACTCCAATACAAACAAAAAAATCAAATGAAATCTGATGAAAAATAAAGATTTCACTTGTTTCGAAACATTGCAATTTTGGCCCCTTAGACCGCGTGTAGCTCGGAAACAGTAAGAGCTACGCCAAATTGGTTAAAGAAATAATAAAAGCTGATATCAAGAGGAATCCAAAGAAAAGATCCCATCGAAATCCGATGAAAAATACAGATTTTAATGTACTAGTATTTAAAAAAAACAATTTAGCCCATTTGACCCCTTGTAGCTCGGAAACTGTAAGGGTTATGCCAAATCTGTTGACATACCACTGTAAGCTTTTATCAAGAGGAATCCAAAGAAAGAATCCCATCGAAATCCGATAAAAAATACAGATTTCAAATATTTAGAAAAATTGCAATTTGGCCCCTTTGACCCCTTGTACCTGGGAAACGGTAAGAGCCACGCATAATTCGTTGACATACTATAGCTACTGAAAGCTTATATCAAGAGAAATCCAAAGAAAAAAATCCCATCGCAATTCGATGAAAAAGTTAAATATTAGTTAATTTTCAAATTTGCAATTTTGTCCTCGTTCGGCCCCTCATAGCTCGGAAAAAAAAGCAAGTTGTCATAAATCTGATTTTATTTTCAAAAGGAATCCATTGCAAAAAACTGCATCAAAATTAGACTAAGAATTTTTAAAAAAAACATGAAATTTCTGAAAAACGCCGCTTTTGGGTCCCATTTCGATCTCGTGAAGGATATATGCCACCTAAAATCCGTTGACATACTACAAATAGGAAATTTATAGAGGAACACACTGAAAGAAACCCAATCAAAATCCAATAAATAATACAGATTCTACGGCAAAATATGTAAAAACGCCTAATTTTGCCCTTTTTGGTCCCTTTTTTAAAAACAGAAGGACCAAAATCACCAAAACCCACCCTAGCCTTCCTTTTGTGCCAATAACACTGTGTTGAATTTTCATAAGGAATGGTCATCTTGAACTTAAGTTATTGTCAAAAAAAAAAAGTGTCTACAGACGACGACGACGACAGTGCAATACCATTATAAGACCTAAAAAAATTGCGGTCGTATGAAAATATGCCTGCCAACCTTCGCTATTTGTGGGGGGTTTTCCCCATGAGGGCATCAGATTTGAAATCTTTAGTGTGCAATAATATCTTCTTTGCTTTTCGAAACAGTCATTGGTTTATTGCATGATGATCGAAATGATAAGAAGATGCTTAAAAACAACAGGAAAGAGGATTTCGCCCCCTAATGGTGGATTAATGGTGTGCCTCAAGTTGTTTCAAAACCCCCATGAGCATTATAAAAAGTTGGCAGGTATGGAAAAATATTTTCTATGGATATAAATTATCAACATAGAATGTTCATGATGTCACTGGTGATTTAAAATATAATATAAGTCGACAAATCGTCTTTTATTACGTACTAAGTGTATTCATTTATCACTTATTTGTTTACCCTTGTATCCTTTCTGAAAATCGTGTTTTTCACTGGTCCATATCTGTTATTTTCATAGACTTGCTACAAGTCGCTCTGTTTTTTTTTTACTAAGACATACTTATTTAATCAGGTTTATTACACCTCTGCTGATAACACATTTCTAGCCTCTGCAGACCGCAGCAATCAGTAAACATGTATCTATTTGATAAAAATTTTCTGAAATTCTTAACTGTTATAAAGAAAGGGACTTGTAGCAAGTATATCATGTTCACATCCTAATACCGGCAATCCCATCTACAGTGGCTATTCCGTCTGCAGATTTCCAAACAACTTGAAGACAGAAGAAGGTAATGCTTTTACTAACAAATCAATTATATTAATATTCAATTACAATTTGTCTTTTGTGCTTTAAATGTAGCTAAAATGTCTATGAATATTCATGACAAATACTGATTTACGATCTTTTGAGACTTCGGAGATTTTGAAGGAGAAATTTGCAATTTTCAATTTCATTGCTGAGAATCCGCATCAAAATACTTGTGATCTAAAAATGCCTCTTTAAAACTTCTGAATTTCGACGCTAATGGAATATACAACATTTGATTTATTTACTTACAGATACTTACAGATCCTCTTCTGAGCGCTGGCTGGCAGCCACTATATTCAGTTCCTCACTTTCGTTGATTTCGTAGTCTTTTCCGGTTTCCAGGTTACTTTCGTAGTCATAGTATAAATCTTGGTCTTTCCAGAAGTTATCAAGTCTATGTTCGAATATTTGGACATTCTTAGCACTGATTACATTTTCTGGTAAGTTGTTCCAAGTTCTAATAATTCTGTTGGTGAAAAAATATTTCCTTAGGTCTTTCTTTGGTCTATTCTGAAATAAGTTTTTACTATGTCCTCTTGTTCTTCCACTAGTAACAGTTTCCATTAATGGTGGAAATGCTGAGTCATAAATACCTGATGTTATTTTGTTAGTTAAGTCTCCCAAACGAAGTTTGTGGAGACTTATTGTTTTTACTCTGTTTCTTATTATTATTAAGTCTCCCAAACGAAGTTTGGGAGACTTATTGTTTTTGTTGCGTTTCTTATTATTATTCCGATTTCTTTCTTTCTTCTCGTCTCCATGAACTTGTCCGAACCAGATCTCAGAGACCATTACACCTAGAACTTCCAAACTTTGTAGGATGTTGGCCCTATGTATCTAGTTGTGCATAAAGCAAAAATTTTTCCAAAGAGGGTTCATTAAGGGTTCATTTGGGGGCTCAAAAAGGGGTGGGGTCGCCAATGTTAACCCTATGGGAAAATGAAATTTTAGATATTTTTCAACTTATTTCTCAGAGTATCTCAAAAACTTTTAATACTAGCTACATGAAACTTCATAGGAAAGGTGTTTGTAATGTAAGAAAGGGTACTACACCATTGGAAATTTCAAATTAATTTCGGTTGTCATGGAAACCAAACCAAAAAATGGAAATTTTGAGAAAATAGTAGTTTTTGCTAATGATTATATTTTGATAACAGCAATACATATTAAATATGTTATAAGGTGAACCTCTATCCAATTCTATGGATTGGCTTATATGGACAAAAGAGCATTTGGTTGCCATGGAAACAAAACCAGAAACATTTTTTTTGGAAAATCCGGTTTTCTGATTAAAAAGAAGGAATTTTGAGAAATATGCATTACATAGCTTATAAGGGGAACCCCTGCCCAATTTTTCTTTGGAAAGAGGTCTAAAATTGGATGAAATGGACAAAGAGCATTTGGTTGCCATGGAAACAAAACCAGAGATTTACTTTTTTATAAAAATCAGGTTATTTTGATAAAAAAAAGAAAGAATTTTGAGAAATATGTATTACAAAGGTATTAAGGGGAACCCCTGCCCAAATTTTTTTGGAAAAGTGTCTGAAATTATGTGTAATG
>MJUU01028924.1:65979-83678 GCA_002080025.1 Modiolus philippinarum
TTATTCTTCTTTTTCTTTCCGGACAAAAATTTGTCCGGGGCAGATCTCAGAGATCACTCGTCCAATTTTGATGAAACTTAGCAGGAATATGGATACCAATGTCTAGTTGTGCAGGAAGGTCTGGGAACTTCCAAAATGGCACCGTTGCCATGGAAACGGCAAAAAAGGCGGGAAAATCGACAAAATTTTGGGATAATTTGTCCGGGAGAGAACTTGGAGACCACACATTAGTAGAAACTTAGTATGAGCATAGATACCAATGTCTAGTTGTGCAAGAAGGTCCATGGATTTTCTAAATGGCACCGTTGCAATGGAAACCATAAAAAGGCGGGAAATTGACAAAAATTGTGTTACAATTTGTCCGGGCAGATTTCAGAGACCACTCATCAGATCTTAATGAAACGTAAAAGGAACATAGATACCGATGTCTAGTTGTGCAAGAAGGTCTTTGGATTTTCTAAATGGCACCGTTGCCATGGAAACCATAAAAAGGCGGGAAATTGACAAAAATCGTATTACAATTTGTCCGAGGCAGATTTCAGAGACCATTCATCAGATCTTAATAAAACTTAAAAGGAACATAGATACCAATGTGTAGTTGTGCAAGAAGGTCTAGGGATCTTCAAAATGGCACCGTTGCCATGGAAATGGTAAAAAGGCGGGAAAATTAAAAGTTCTCAGAACTGCATGAAAACTTACAGAAAGGTTGTATAGCATACAGGGAATTTATTTTTAGTTTAAAAAAAATCAAATAACAACCGTTGCCATGGAAACGACAAAAAGGCGGGAAAATCATAATTGCTCAGAATTGCATGAAAATTACACAATAGTTGTATAGCATACAGGGAATTTGTTTTCAGTCTAAAAAATTTCAAAATGACGACTGTTGCCATGGAAAGGCAAAAAGGCGGGAAAATTAAAAGTGATCAGAATTGAACAAAACTTCATGGAAAGGTTTTGTTGCATATTGAGAGTTGGTTTCTAGTCTCAAAAATTGCAAAATGCGGAAAATTGTCATGACAATTGGGGAAAAGGTGGTAAAGATCAGAGTGCTTTGAAATGAATGAAGTTGAAGGGAGTTTCTTGTTCGGAGGTCTGATTTGGGAGTTCGTTTGGGAGACTTGTGTATCAGCATCCTGATACAATTATAAATATTTTCAATCATGTCGCCCCTCTTTCTGCGGTAGGTCAACGTTGGTAATTTCAACTTTTTCAATCTCTCTATGTAACTTAAGTTACTAAATCCAGGGATTAGCTTAGTTGCTCGTCGTTGAACATTTTCAATTGATGTGATATGTTTCTTCTTTTATGGGCACCAGATTATTTGAAGGTTGTTTCATCTAAGAAAGTGAAAGTTCGTCTTATTAGACCCATGTTACAGTTTGCTTTATTCATCTTTTCATTAATATGATCTTCAAATGATAGCTTATCATCTACAACAACACCAATATCTTTTTCCTTTTCAGAATTTTGTAGCTCTGTGTTACATAATTTATATGTAATTTTGGGATAGTTCTTTTGCCTACTGATAGAACTTTACATTTTTCCGGATGGAATCGTAGCAACCATTTATTCGACCAGTTTTCTAATTCTTGCATATCTTCCTGCATTTTTTGGTTATCTTCTGGTAATTTGATCTCTCTAAAAACTTTTGTGTCATCAGCAAACATGAAGCATTCGTAGTTACGATTATTTGGTGGGTCATTAATATAGACCACAAACAGTATTGGTCCTAATACACTTCCTTGCGGAATTCAGCTTGTTACTGGGGTCCATTCAAAGAAACTATTCATGACTCTAACACTCTGTTTTCTGTCGGATAAAAAATGATTCAATCCATTTAATGAAAGATTCTGATATGCCATAGCATTTTAACTTATATAGTAATCGTTTATTTGGTACCTTGTCAAATGCTTTCATAAAATCGAGATAGACACAGTCCAAGCTTCCTCCAGAGTCCAGTATTTTTGTCCATTCTTCTAGCACATATAGTAATTGTAGAATAGTGGAACGGCCAGATATAAAGCCAAATTGTCTTGTTGAAAAAAGAAAATTACGTTTCATGTGATCTACATGGTGATCACGTACAAAAGTTTCTAATTGTTTACATAAAATACAAGTCAAACTCACAGGACGATAATTTGAGGCTAACTTTCGGTTTCCCTTTTTAAACAGGGCTGTGATACACCCTTTTTTCCATTCGTCAGGTAAACTTTTCATAGATTTTTCAAATATTATAGTTTCACATCGTATAAGTCATGTAAGATTCTAGGATGAGTTCCATCTGGGCCTGGCGATTTACTTATATTAAGTTTATGCAACCTCTTTTTTACTTCCTTTTCAGTAATTACTATGTCACTCATTTCAGTTTGTATATCGACTTTATCTAGCGTTGGATAGTCTGTAGTATCTTCTATTGTGAAAACACTGGAAAAAAATTGGACAACGTGTCTGCCTTTTCTTTGTCGTTATTAGTCAAATGTTTTATTGTGTATTAAATCTGGCTTTTCATTTAGTACTGTATAATGGTGGAATCCTAATTTTATGTCCAGCATATGGCAATCCCGAACAACAGGTTTTAGAATTATTGACTATCTCTGACAACAGAAAGTTACAATCCCAAACGATGAACATAGCTACAAAAAAACCAAAATTACTTGTATTAAAAGAGGGTGGCGTAGTTAACATATTGTTCCAACTAGAAATATCATTTTTATCATAAATTGGTGGCCTTTATATGTTACCGGAGCTTTCATCGAGTTACGCAAAATAAAGCAACGCTGACCAATATATTCTACGAACAAGAGGCTCTCAAGAGCCTGTATCGCTCATCCGGGCCATGAATACTTGGTGAAAACAAAATGTCTTTGTAAAAGGGTCTCAATTTCAATCTTTATGTCAAATGGTCCAACATTTAACCATTTTTTTCCTGCTACCTGCTATCTTGACCTTAAAAAAACTTTTTTGTATGGGACCACCTAAGGACTATTGTGGCCAAGTTTGGTTCGATTAGGCTCAGCAGTTTCAGAGGAGAAGATCTTTGAATGTCCCATAGGGTCCAATGTTTAAACTGTGTTCCCCACTACGGGCAGCCACCTTGGTTACAGCGCTGACCTAAAAAAAGTTGTTCATACTCCCGTAATAATACCTTGGTTTTTGTTGGAGCTCTGCTTGAAATTAAATTTTGTTGTATTCTACTCCCGTACGTGTTTTGCATGTGTCCATTGTGTTGCCTCTATTTTATCATGTTTATATTTTAATTACACATTGTAGGTAATAAGTTCGGTATATTAACTTTGTCCGGGGCTTGAATGCATTTTTATGGCAATTTTTACATTATTTTTGATAATTGATGACTATTTCAACAAATACACATAAATAACTAGCAAAAAATCAAGTGAAACTTGAAGAAAATAGAATAATTTTGCAAAATAATAATAATTATTCATTATATTTATTTATTAAAATTAAAAGAAAATTTGGAATGCATTTGAAAATGAAGATGATTGGCAGTATCGCTTGGTTAAATGGAAGATTTTCAATGTTCTCGGGTATTTTCGTAGACTTTTCTGATTCATGTTTACTTATCTTTTACTTACTCATCTTCTTCGCGCATGGAGGAACATAATGCTGTATCTGCAACCAAAGATCTCCAGGCAACACGGTATTAAGCCACTTTCTCCATCTCACTCTGGGTCTTTCACATGCTGTTGAAGTCACTCACAATCATTGTTCCTATTTTGTTGAGTTGGTTGAATGGTATGCTTTCTGAAATCTTCTGCTGATTTCTTTTGACCTTGCACTGTTTAATATAAAGGCATCTACTTCTTTTAATGGTTCGTTAGCCAAGGTTATTTCAGTCGGAGATTGGGATACAAAAAATCAAAGGAGGCTTATACAAGTATTTTGGATCTAGATGATACGGAAATATATGAAGGTATAACGGGCTTGTTTACATGCATCACAGAATGAAAACAAAATCGAATAACAACACCACGACTATGACCTGTACACCGCACTTTTCATTGACAGTGTATCATGTGTAACAGGTGCCACGCGTGAAGCAGTTCGGGATACCTCCGGTTTTCAGTGGGTTCACATTGTAAGTACTTTCATATAAATCATACCATTATATTTTTACTTTTTGTCGTGTATCATGTTTGTATTGCAGATTTTTTATTTCCCCACACTCTCGAAAACTTTTGTATTCGTTTGCTGATGTACAATGAACTGCAAGAAAGCATAGCGCTGGGATGTTCCTTGAGATGGTTTCAACAAATTGTTTTGAAGCAAAAACGTAACGTTTACATTCACAGAGCTGTCAAGGGGGTTTGGGTTCCAAGAGTGAGACGGAGGCATTTTGAGAGGATAACCACAAGAATTTTTTTTTTCAAAGACGCAAAATGGTGCTTTCTTCGAGCATTTCAAATGGTCATTGCAAGGAATTACAGCAATTTTCCTATTACTGGATGCACTCACAATAGAAAATTTGGTAGCTCTCCAGGTAGATACAATAGGTTTCTCAATAGAAGTTTGACCCTCAAGGTAGAAAGGTCACATTCCCATTCATTGTATTTGTCNCAAGTTCACCCAAACTTGTTTTTAATATTGAAATAGCCAATCAAGAATAAAGATGCATTTTTCATACAATAAGATAAGAAATCACAAAGTTGTACTATTACTGTTTCAATTTAGTCTATACAAAGTTCATCCCTTCTCTTTGTTCCAATACATAATAATAGTTCAAATGTACCTTATCTCTGAGGGTGAAATCAACATCAGGTAAATTGGCACACACCCAACTACATGTATGAATGGGCATTTTGTGACCTTTCTTACCTTGAAGGCCAAACTGCTATTGAAAAACCTATTTAATTACCGTGAGAGCTACCAAAAATCCTATTGAAACTGCATTCAGTAAAAGGAAAATTGCTGTAAAAACTTAATTTTCCATTAAAAAGAGAAAACATAAAATAAGCTTTCATATATGAACTTCCATTTAAAAATTTGTTTTACTTCGGGGTCTTTAGTACAAAACGAACCAGTAGTATGAATGAATGTGCAGAATAACCCCTAATTTCTGGTTTTCCGTTACTATAAAAAGGTAATTTTTCTATTAAAAATCTATTTCTCTAGAACATTTGAAAAGCGTGACATTGAAAGGGGTGAGCGTGAGAGTGTGATTTGCTATTTGAAAGCGTGACTCTCACGCCGAAAGCGTGAGACTTGACAGGTCTACTTTCATTGGCTTCTCGATAACAATGAGGCGGGGCTTGCACTGAAGTGAGAAACCATGATTGTGAACGTGCACGTGATTTTATTTGTATCTCGACTGATTTAAATAGCATACTAGAAAAAAACAACTTTTAATTGTCCATTTTTTTTTAATTTTTTTTTTTTTTGCATTTGATATATGATAAATTTTATTCTAACAAGTTTTAAAACATTTGACTGACAATGTATATTGTGATGAAAATAAAAAGTGTAAATATTCAATAAAGATAACGGGTTTAGAACTGGAGTACTAACAAAAAGCTCGTGACTGTGTAAAACTTGTCGACGAAAGACGTGTCTGTTACATTTTGTTACACAAATTCTTCATACTTTAAAATATTCTGGCGGAAAACGAGAAAATTGACAGATATCTTTTGCATAGGCAATTTTTTATATCCTAAAATATTCTTCTAGGCAACGGTAAAATTAAAACCGTCTCATTTGTATATATTTTACATTATACAAAATCGATCGATGGCATTCGATTTATTTTGGAGAGACTACCAAGGACTATGGCAAGTTTGCTTCCATTTAACTCGGTGATTTCAACAAGATGTCATTTTTCAGGAAAATTGGTAGGCCATGGGCTGAAATCACTTTCCGTGCACCCCCCNNNCCCCCCCCCCCCCACTTCCCATCTAGACCGGTTTTTTCAGTCCTCCTATATCCCCTTTTCAAAATAAAACATGTTAACACGAACATAACTTGCACGCATAGACAGTATAGAGCCACTTTTATAGTATACCGCGAAAAATTCGTGTATTTTCGTTTTAACCTAAGTTTCATCTTTTAAGCTCCATAATCATTTAATGATAAGTAATAGGTAGTGAAATTTGGTACCAAATTAAAGCTTATTTAATATCCTTTACAATGAACTCAAGTTTGGGCAATTTACGCTATTTTTATGATCTGGGGATACAAAAAATGTACCCCACCCCTCCTGCAAACAAATAGCGAAAATGACAATTGTAGGCTGTCAATTCCTTTCAGATTTCCATTTGATCTAGTTTTTATGCCTAACTTATCTGTTGTGATACAATGTTGGAAAATAAAACCATTAATGTCCACAAAAATTGATTTTCGGTATAAAAATTTTGAAAAATGGGTCAGAGAATCAAATGGCCGGGTTGCGATTTGGTGCTTCTAGCTATATAGTGTTCTTTTTTAGGTTCCCTAATGGGTCTGTGAAAAACAGGGAAAAAATTTCAAAATAATTCCAAAAGGGAGGTGCACATCTACAATATATATAGAAACATTTTATGAGGTTTCAAAAAATGTAGGTTGAAAACTGTAGGAGTTGATTTCACAAAATAGGTACCCTTTATTGAAAGTGTCGATAAAAAATTACTAAGTTCAAAAGTCCGTAAAAACAGAAAAAAAATTCAAAATTATTCCAAAAAGGGAGGTGCACATCTACAATATATATAGAAACACTTTGCGAAGTTTCTAAAATGTAGGTTGAAAACTGTAGGAGGAGTTGATTTCACACAATAGGTACCCTTTATTGAAAGTGTCGATAAAAAATGACTAAGTTCAAAAGTCCGTAAAAACAGAAAAAAAATTCAAAATAATTCCAAAAAGAAAGGTGCACATCTACAATATATATAGAAACATTTTGTGAAGTTTCAAAATTGTAGGTTGAAAACTGTAGGAGGAGTTGATTTCACAAAATAGGTACCCTTTGTTGAAAATGTCGATAAAAAATGACTAAGTTCCAAAGTCCGTAAAAACAGGAAAATTTTTCAAAATAATTCCAAAAAGGGAGGTGCACATTTACAATATACATATAGAAACATTTTGTGAAGTTTCAAAAATGTAGGTTGAAAACTGTAGGAGGAGTTGATTTCACAAAATCAGTATCCCATTTTCCCCGCCCGCCCGCCCGACATTCACCATACTACAATCCGGATTTGCACTCCGTGCAACCCGGCCAAAAATGGGAATTATCGGAATTTTAGATTTTTTCACAATTCGACCTTTTTCACTTTATGGTCGTAAAAATCTGAATATATATTTAATAATTTCAGATGTAATAATGATTTATGATATGTTAGCAACAAATCGTGTGCAAACATTTTAGTTTTAGACGTCTTATAGGTTCAGAAATGTCAAAATTAGCACCCCTCCCCCTAAAAATTAAGGGAAAATATGTAATATTTAGGCTCTAAATGATTAAAGAATAATGTTTTATAGGACTTCTAGTGTATATTTCACTAAAGCTGACATGCAGAAGATCATTTAAGTAGATTTAAACTTTTTAAGAGGTCTCTTTTGATTCTTCTGCTCGAAATTGTATGCTAAATGGGAATTTTCCGTTTTTCAGAATTTCTACTGTTTTGACTTTGAGATGCAAATACATCATGAAATGGATATAAAACTTGAAAATGTTGATTAAATATCCTTTCATTATTTCTAAGCCATAAGAAAATATGTTTTTAAGCATTTTTAGAATAACTACAGTCTCATACATTACAAACATATAACCCCTTACCACAAATATTCAACACAATTTATTTCATTTTTTCAGCTTGAAAAGCTTCAACATTGTATAAAGGTCCAATAACATATCATTTCAAATACAAAAATACATAGAAACTCCCATATATCACAAATAAGATTATGTGTGTGGTTTATGGGCAGTTATACAACAATTAAACTTTGAATTTTGTGAAATTCCGAAATGCTGTAAAATCCCATTTTTCACGAAAAGCGCCCAAAATATATAATTTTACCCATATTTTGGCGTTAAAGCATGTTTTGTTCATGTAAATGTACAGACATACATATTCTGGGGATTTTTAAGCATCATTTTCCTGGGGTAGGGGTGAAATTTTCGGTATTTAGAGTCACATTGAACACTCCTTGTTCTTCTAAACATTGTTTTTATATAGCTTATATATCGTTTGAACAATGAATTGGCATATATGCATATAAATCCTCCAGATTTGCCACATATAACTATTTAAAAGTGAATTTTGGACAAACCCGAAATGCTGAAAATTCCCATTTTTCATCAGTTCTGTACACAATATTGAGTTCAAGCTGACAAGTGGGACTTAAAATGAAAAATGTTTATAGAAATTATGCAACATTGTTATATTCAATGCAGATTTTGTGTGTTTTGGTTATTTTTATGCGAATATAGTTACAAAATGACTATCATAGGGAAAATTTGTTGGGGTAGGGGTAGGTTTTTTGGTATTTAGAGTCACATTAAACACTCCTGGTTTTTCTAAACAGTGTTTTAAGACAACTAATGTTTCACTTAGAACAGTTAAGTGGCATAGTTGCAGATGAATCCTCCAGATTTGACATATATTACGATTTAACAATGAACTTCGGGGAAATCTGAAATGTTGAAAATTCCCATTTTTCATCAGTTTGGGCCGAATATTGAGTTTAAGTCAACAAATGGCTTTTAAAATACCGAATCATGATGTAATTCATGCAACATTGTCATATATAACACACATTTTGCGTGATGTAGTTATTTTTATGCGAACTTAGACAAAACATTTACAATTTTAGGGAAAATGTGTTGGGGTAGGGGTAAGATTCTCTGTATTCATAGTCACATTAAATATCCCTTGATATTCTAAACACTGTTTTAAGACAACTCATGTATTGCTTAGAACAATTAATTGGCATTTCTGCAGATATATCATCCAGATTTGCCATATATAACGGATTAACAGTGAACGTTGGCCAAATCTGAAATATTGAAAAATCCCATTTTTCATCAATTTCTGGCACAATGTTAAGTTTAAGTCAACAAATGGCTGTTAAATGATCAAATCAGGATGTAATTTATGCAACATTGTCATATTCAACACACATTTAGCGTGTTTGAGTTAATTTATTGCGAACATAGAAAAAAAATTGACAATTTGAAGGAAAATTTGTTGGGGTAGGGGTAGAATTTTCGGTATTTTGAGTCACATCAAACACTTCTTGTTTTTCTTAAGAATGTTTTCAGACAACTAATGTATCGCTTAGACCAATTAATTGGCATATCTGCAGATATATCATCCAGATTTGCCATACATAACGGGTTAACAGTGAATTTTGACCAAATCTGAAATGTTGGAAAGGCCCATTTTTCATCCATTTCGGGCACAATATTAAGTTTAAATCAACAAATGGCTGTTAAATTACCAAATCGTAATGTAATTAATGCAACATTGTCATATCCAACACACATTTTGCGTGTTTGAGTTAATTTGTTGCGAACATAGACAAAAAAATTGACAATTTGAAGGAAAATTTGTTGGGGTAGGGGTAAGATATTCGGTATTTTGAGTCACATCAAACACTTCTTGTTTTTCTTAACAATGTTTTCAGACAACTAATGTATCGCTTAGAACAATTAATTGGCATATGTGCAGATATATCCTCCAGATTTGGCATATATAACGATTTAACAGTGAAATTTGGGCAAATCTGAAATGTTGAAAATTCCCATTTTTCATCAATTTTAGGCAAAATGCTGAGTTTAAGTCAACAAATGGCTGTTAAAATACGAAATCATGGTATAATTTATGAAACATTGTCATATACAACACACATTTTGCGTGTTCTGGTTAATTTTATGCTTACATAGACAAAAAATTGACAATGTTGGGGTAGGGGTAAGTTTTATTGATGTATGATGTTTATTACATAAGGCCGGACATTATTTGTAATAGTTGTAAAGGCCATATAATAAGCTTTCATTTGATACCTACTTTAAATGATATTTGTTTACTGAAAAGTAATATTGGGCAAAAGAATGCAAAAACTAAGTCAAAATCGGAAATGTTCAAAGATCCATTTATTTGGTCTATTTGAAAATAAAACTTTGGTCATTAAGACTATGTTAACATTATGTTTACATGTTTTATATTCAAGAAAATAGATGGATCAACTAAAAACAATGTTCAGAATTGGGAATCAAGATGCACTTCGGCTTCTTTAGACCATCAAACTTGCGCAATTTCAATGAAAATATATAAATTTTCCTCAATATTTCATAGGGGTAGGGGTACGTTTAATGGCGCTATGGAAGGTATTTGGCATAGAAATTGTAAAAATTTGGGTTCTTTGTAAAGCTTATACAATAAGCAATAATTTCATGCATCGTTTTTATAACTAGAAAGCATTTGGTTAACATTTTGAAGCAACTGAAAGAAAAACTTGAACTAAAACGAAATTTTCCTAAATTTCGATAGGTGGGTCTAAAAATGGGCCCTAATCCACCAGTGCGTGCAGGTTATGCTCGTGTTAACATGTTTTATTTTGAAGAGGGGATGTATGCGGACTTAAAAAAATGGGTGGGGTTGGGAAGTGGGGGGTGCACGGGGGGTTATTCCAGCCCATGGACTATGGGATTTGAAAAGTCATGGCGGGAATTTTGGATATCAACAGTTCATATTTGTAGGTTGAGTGGATGTTTAAAGAGATTTGTGGTTTGTTACCCGAGTTTTTTTTTTCAGTGTGGAGTCCGTAAAATGATTCCCCGCGCGAGAGATGAATACTTTCTATATATTTAAGTTATGGTGTACTTGTTCGTGAGAGAATTTATCATATGGATATACTATTCATACTTTCAAAGTTTGGCATTTATTTAGTAATTTCGAAATGCTATTCTGACTATCTATTTAAAATGTCCACATCTCGTTATTTTTTAATGCCAAGTTCTCTTACAATCGACTTCATGAGTGCCCTGTGTTTGTCTTTATGTTGTAATCGTCTACTAGCTTAAGTCACTAGTGCTTTGTCGGGCAACGGATGACAGTGATTGTAAGAGCACTTTGCCAGTTTGATTAACGTTTGTTGACAATCCCGTATCCATGACAAGGAAAGACATGGATGTAGCGTTGTTCGACAATTAGCAAAGAATTCCACTCAAACCGGTGCTAGGGGCCGTCTTGAACTTACTATGAGGCATGAGCAAAGCTCATTGTTGAAGGCCTCATGGTGACTTGTTCCTTTGCTTGTTTTTTACCTCGGAGACACTGCGCACGGTGTTGGAGACGTTTGGAAGAAAATCGTAAGATATTAACTTTGACATGTGAAATAAAAGAATAGAATACCAAAAACAAATAAATGAAAGTGTGAATGATCTTTCAATAATGTTGAATAAATGTTGGAACAAAAAAATAAGCTATTTTTAGTGATAACTATGTAAATAACTGTATCAATATTGGCACTTTGACGTCATTTTAACCATGTAGACCAGTAACACGTAGAATCTTCATTTAAACATGAAACACTCCTCCCGGACAATCTGAAAGAGGTAGAAACCTTATGTTTCCTCCTTTTGAAAGAGGAACGTGATAGATTTGTGAGGTTAGAAAAGAAAATTCGCAATTTGAAACGGTTAAAGTTTTGTGCATCTCTCATAATGATCATACACCATGTAGACCAAGATAAATATTTTTTGATCGTTTTCTATAACTTATGAAAGAATTGTCAAAATAACATTCATTTTGATCCCAAAAATCACGGAATTCCTCATTTAAGTACTTTAATATATACAGAAATAAATTCATGGGGAAAATGTATTCTACTGTTGTCTAAAACCTTTCTTTTTCAAAAACAGGTCCATGTACAATAAAAAGGAACGCACGTCACACGGCATTTTTTGGTACAGAGATGGATGCAAACAAAAAAATATTGTAGAAAAATGTACGCTAGTCTATATAACATATCTCAAAATTACGCTTTGTTATGGTACTCTGATTAGTTGAACAACATTTAATGCAAAAACTGTGATGTTTAAAGCGAAACAGAAATTCTTACAAAGAAAAAACGCATTATTGTGCATTATGTCACAAAATAAAAAGTAACGTCCTTTTTATAAAATATGAAGCGTACATCTTAAAAAACGACAAAAAGAATTATTTATAAAATTAACAAACCAAATATTTTAATATGCTTATAATTTCCAAAAGAAAAAAAGAAATATTTGAAATTTTTAACCTTCTACACAAAATTTTAGCGGAGTTCTGACCGCTTTTATATGGTCTACCAAAATGTCCCATTTACATCTGCATGCGATTTTTTTCTCGAAAGTAATGAAAACATGACAACAAAAAAAGAAATAACACGTCGTAGTTGTAGAATTTGGACAAACTGTACCCATTTCATAAAATTCCTCGTACCATTTTTTTATATAATACAAACTATTTATAGTGCTCTAGATATACGTCTTTGTTGGTGGTCTACCAAAATGTCCCATCTACGTCAAAACAGCAAAAAATCGTTATACAGCATTTTATGTGACGTTATTACAGTTTGTCCCCTTGCGAGAGTGTTTATTCGTTCATTCGAATTTATTTATAAACAGAATTTTTCCTAATTAATATATTTATATATATAAACAGATACCTAATTTTAAGTTAAAATGACCGGAAAACAAGAAAACAAATGTAACCGAAAACATAGCAATTACGAAAAAGACAAACATTGTAACACAATCTTGCCCCATGAAAGTTGTGCTGATTGAAAGAGAACAATGTGTGAGGGATGCAGACGGATGGATACATTTAACTATTTATCGCCCCGCTAAAGCAGAGGAGGGGTATTGAAATTCACAAACAGTGCACTTCAAATGTAATTCAAATTGCACCAACACGACAAAGATAAAACAAATAAATAAAAACGAACAAAAAACGCCAGAAAAACTAAATCATTATAATTTTTGTGCATCCGATTCCGTAGGGCTTGATTTTTTTCAAGCTGGAAAGGACGATTAATTAAATTTAACAGCTTCATGAATTGAGATTTGTTTACCACTCTCTGAACTGAATAAAAATTCTTTCTCCCTTTCTTTAGTTAGATTTTTTTTTTCGTTTTTAAGATATGACTTCTTTTTTCTGGTCCGCTTGACATTTTACAATTATTATCTTATTTGCACGACATATTTTATACTTATTGACTGGTTATGAGGGAACAGCAAGTTTGTTGTCCCCGAGACCCTGACTATTGACCGAGGCGTAGCCGAGGTCAATAGTTATGGGTCAAGGGACAACTAACTTGCTATTCCCGAATAAACAGTCTCTAAGTGTTTTATTATACCGAACAAGACATACAACTTTTGAACCATTTCTCTCATTTCAAGTCCTTGTTTTCTAAATTTTGTATTCTTATTAAAACATGCACAACTGCATCTATTTTCTTCAACAAAATTTTATTTGCTGCAAAGTGAATAGTGTAATTTATCACTTCGAAACAACGATTTCAGAGCATTTTGACTTTTATTCAATGTGATTCACAAATGAACAGTCTATAAGTATTTTATTATGCAAAGAAAAAAAACAAAAACAAAAAACAAAAAACACAATATTTACATTTTTAAATCAATTTTGAATAATATTTATTCATTCCTAGCATTTTTTTCTAAATGATGTATTCTTATTAACACAGTCATAAACAATTACATCTTTTCTCATCAACAAATTTTATTCTGCTGCAAAGTGAGTAGTGTTCACTGTAATTTGCATGAGTTGTCACTTAGAAACAATGATGTCAGAGCATTCTGAATAATCATCAGATTTTTTATCCAATAGAAAAGCAAGAAAAAAGATCGGGAAAAATATTCATACTGCCAGTCAATAGTCTGAGAAATAGTAATCATGTAATGTTCATATACTGAGGTATAATAATATCTGCTAAAACATAATGTAAGGGCGTCTTTGGGTCAGAATTTCACTCCCCATTTTAACAGGAGCAAAAGGAACAACCAATTCAAAGAAGGCTGTAAAGAAAGTAATGTACAAATGATAGACCATACCAGAGCCAGAGGCACTATACAAACTTCTGAGAGGGGAACATCTAGAGGAGAGGGAATGGGTCTCCAGACTTGCCAATATACAGCAACAAGGCCAGTCGGAACATACTAGTATATATTTATATATATATATATGTGTGTGTAGGCTGTTGCCATACACGAAATAGCACCAGCTTAACGGCTGTTATCAGACATACACTCTGGCCAGTGATTTACCTACCATACGATCCAGGAAAGATTGCATCTGGAACATGCAAAATATGGGACCTTTGAATCATGATCACTCCAGAAACAGTTCTATTTTATATGTAAAAAATCAAAACATCAATAAATTGTGAGGGAATCACTGAACACTGTTGAGCTAAGGGTGATTTATATTTAATAGATTTGTAGCGCTTTCGGTTTTTTTTCCGTCAATTTTAATTTAGTTACAGAATTTTCATATAGGAAAAACTATAAATAAATTCAATTTCATAATAAAACATGTTTTTTTTAAAGATTTATATTCATTTCAAAAGGTTTAGAAATCTAATATTCCCTCTTACTGTAATCCGAGGAGATCCCTTCAATCAAACGAGAGTTCCTATCTCGAAAGTCCCGTATTAAATCATTATAGTATTAAACCATTATAATAACTTTGTGCACCTTAAAAGATCGGTATTCACAGAGAGAACATCGAGTCCTGATGGACAAAAACCAAACAAAAGTTGTAGAAAATACATGACCACGGAATGCTTATTTAGTCTTACTTAGAAGAAAGAATGTGGCGAGATCGTTGGGACGAGATCAGAGAGGCAGTTTTGACAACCTTTATAAAAGTTTGCATTTGCTTAATCTTACCATGTATTTACAGAGATTTTTCCCAAGTACAAAAAATTTACTCCATATCCCTTTATTTGCTCATTTACCGTGCAGTTTGTCTCTCGTGCATCGTAAAAAAATTCCCCGTGCTTGAGGTGTATTATCTTTATTATGTCAGTTATGGTGTACTTGTTCATGTGAGAATTTCTCGTATGAATACACTATCAAAATTCAACATTTGGCTTTCTTGTTTTAGAAAATTAAACTATTTTTCTGGCAATCTGTAAATATATTGCCCACATCTCCTGATTTTACTTGCCAAGTTTTCATGAGTGTCCTGTGATCGTTTATATGTTGTGCTGTTGATTAGTCCCTTTGTCGGGCAACGGATTTGTAAGAATTTTTGCCCGATTTGTTATGCTTGTTGACGACCCAGCATCCATTACAAAAAAAATGTAAAACGGTGGACATGAATGTAGCGTTGTTTAGCGAGTGAACCCCGCTCAAACCCATGCTAGGGGCCGTCTTGAACTTACTATGAGGGAAGAGAGATTGCTCTTTGTTGAACGCCCAGCATGGTGACTTTAAGATGAAAAACAACAATGAAAGCGTTGTTCCATTTTCTTAATCACGGGGATTTTCCCCCATGTACATTTACTCCATATCCCTTTATTTGTTCATAGAACAAAAGTTTCAGGCATGAAAAATTGAAAAGGGAGGAATTTGTGACAAGCAGCCCTTTTCCGGACTACTATAACATATTTAAGAAAATTTATAGTTATGTTGTACTTTCAAAATAATTACATCAATTATATTTCTGTTTCTGTGCTTTGTGTCTGTCTAGCGTCGTTGTTTTTGTTTCTAGCGTCATTGTTTTCTGTGTTCTCGTTTTTGCCCTGTGTTTGGACTTCGATTTTTGTGAATTTTACTCCTTTGTTCCTTCGGTATTCTACTGCCGTTGTTTTATAGCAGCTTTATTTATTTATACCTAATTAAAATGTAGTAACTTTTAATTATTCAATAACAAAAAACCGAAGTAACTGTTAATTTAGTTTCTGCATATGCGCATTTCGACAACTTGTGTCTCTTCAGTGCAGATCTCATCTATCCATATGGAAATCCATATACGGAAATATGTGTAAAAGCTGACATAGAACAAAATACCAATATGATCTAAATAGTGAAGCCAAAATTAGCTGAGGACAGAGCTTGAATAATTATTTATTTGTATATTTATTTGGTATTACTTGTCCAGTCCTTTTGCTAATTTTCAATAAAATATTATGAAAGTAACTATTTAATTAACTGAATGTACACTTTAGAAATCCCTTAGTTGACGGAATATGCATATTCTTCTTGGGTGCCAAACAGAACTGTCGACAGTCAAATTTCCAAGACTGTCTATCACATTTAAACGACGAATTTCTGTACTTTAGTTTCCCTTTGAGGACAGCCATATTGTTGCAAGTGTGAATGTGCTTGGGGTTTGACCAGAAGAACACTCAAAACAATAAAAAAAATCCTCGCCCGAACAGGGCCTAACAGAACGAATAATACTTTCAGCAAATACTTATATTGAAAGAAAAATTAAATTTACAATAGGGTCTGGTATTCTTATGGAAATATTATGTTAAGCCTGATTTTAGATGAAATATATTTTAACAAGGAGTCTAAAGAACAAAATATTTGGAAGATACGTTGTTCATTTTTAATATAAAAAAATTAACTGCATAAAAAATTGAAATGAGTTCAGCGAACTTGCGCTTCTCATGAAAAAAGGACTCCTAAATTAAATGGTCGGTCATGAAAAAAATTATCGGGCAAGATCTTATATGGAGACATAACTTGTGTGAATGAATGTTGGCGTAAATTGAATAGATAAGAAAATTGTCCAATACAAAAATAAAAAACAAAAACATTCCGAAACCGAAGTATACAAATATTAATGAGTATCAAAAAACCAAAATATAAATACAAATACATTGTGTTCACAATAAAACAAGTAACTCTCTTTCTGCCTAAAACTATAGAAGCACAATCATCACAGCTGCTGAAGGAAAAAAAACAAACAAAAACAAAAAAACCAAACAAACAAACAAAAAACAAACACAAAAAAATACACACACACATGAAAAAATAACTTGAATATCAGTTACCACACGGGAAGTTCGAGTTTTACATTATGAATGTTCTTTTTTTTTTATAGCTTTCATGTCCTACCGGGTGATAAAAAATCATAAAATATAGTATGTCGGAGCAAACATCAACATGTGCATTACTCGGACGTTAATTTGATATTTCACGGTGATTCACGTCGGTTTTTGACGTTACCAAAATTATCACCAACATCGTGCGCAGTGTCCATGTATTTGTAGAGACCTTGTCTCATGTGCATTTACTCCATATCCTTTCTTTTACCATTTATATTGTTTTTTTTCTGTTTGGGTGGGAGTGTGGTGGATGGACCTGCTTATAGTTGAAAGGTTCATTGTTCTTTAAAAAGGGTAGCACCTCCTTTAATTGTCTCTGCTAGGGTCAATTTGGATACTTGTGTTGCTTTGTTTCATTTCCTTTGTTGCATTTCTATACATGTAGTTGTTGAATCTGCAAGTGTATTTCTTTGTATTCCCGTTAGACAATGTTAAATTATTTTAAACCCATCTCTATCGTACTACTAATACAAACGCGGAAGAGTCAGACCCACGAATTTCCATCACAATTTATTCAACAGGCGGAGCAAACTTGCCTCCGCTTTTGTCAATCGAGATGCGTAGTGGAATATGCCTTTCTACCAACATATTCCCGCTTTTAACTGCTACCATAAAATAAACTGTTTTGAGACAGAATTTAAATT
>MJUU01028924.1:86857-98610 GCA_002080025.1 Modiolus philippinarum
TATACATTTATTTAATCATCTAACTGTTCAAAGTTTATTAAAGTAAAAGACATGCAGAAATTTACAAAAGTGTATTTAGATATCAAGATATATGTGAAGAAAAAACAAAAAAAAACCTTTGCATTTTGAATTTACCAATCTGAAATTTAAAATTATAATTACTGTAAACTTTGTTTGAGGCTGGCCTAATATACTTATTCTAAAGTATATTGATTTACAAAATGTAAATTTTTTGTCTATGTTCGCATAAAATTACCAGAACACGCAAATTGTGTGTTGTATATGACAACGTTGCATGAATAATATTGTGATTTCGTATTTTAACAGCCATTTGTTGACTTACATTTGATATCTTGCCCAAAATTTATGAAAAATAGGCATTTTCTACATTTCAGATTTATCCAAAGTTCACTGTTAAATCGTTATACATTCACAATCTGGAGGATATACTAGTATCTGCAGATATGCCAATCAATTGTTCTAAGAGATATATAAGTTGTCTTAAAAAAATTGTTTAGAAATACAAGGAGTCTTTAATGTGACTCTGAATACCAAAAATGTTACCCCTACCCAAACAAATTTTCCGTAAAATTGTCAATTTTTTGTCTATGTTCGCATAAAATTAACTTAAACACGCAAAATGTGTGTTTAATATGACAATATTGCATGAATTGCATCACGATTAGATATTTTAACAGCCATTTGTTGACTTAAACTAAACATTGTGCCCGAAACTGAGCAAAAATGGGAATTTTCAACATTTCAGTTTTGGTCAAAGTTCACTTTTAACCTGTTATAAATGGCAAGTCTGGAGGATATATCAGCAGATATGCCAATAAATTGTTCTAAGGTATACATTAGTTGTCTTAAAACAGTGTTTAGAAAATCATGGAGTATTTAATGTGATACCGAAAATCTTACCCCTACCCCAACAAATGTTTCATAAAATTGTCAATTTTATGTCTTTGTTCGCATAAAAATAACCAGAACACGGATAATGTGTGTTATATATGACAACGTTGCATGAATAACATCATAATTTGGTATTTGTTGACTACACTCAATATTTTGCCCCAAATTGATGAAAAATGGGGATTTTCTGTATTTCAGGTTGTCCAACGTTTACTGTTAAGTCGTAATATATGTCAAATGAGGCCCGTCATTGGTTTCTTGATTACCTAATTATCAGGGCATTTTTTTAATGATTATTTGATTACGAGGACATTTATTTAATGATTATTTGATTATTAGCTTACATTTTTATATACTTTTTGATTACTAAGCCAAAAATTTATTGATTACCAAGGTAAAAATTTCATGATTATTTGATTACCAAGGCAAAAATTTAATGGTTATTTGATTCCTAGGACCCCCCCCCCCATGAGGACCCTCTCAAATCTGGAGGATATGTCGGCAGATATGCCATTTAATTGTTCTGTGCGATACATTAGTTGTCTTAAATCATTGTTTAGAAAAACAAAGAGTGTTTAATGTGACTCTAAATACCTAAAATCTTACCCCTACCCCAACAAATTCATCCAAAAAAAGTCATTTTTTTTTGTCTATAAAATATAAAAAAATAGCCAAAACACGCAAAGTCTGCATGTTGCATTATTTTTATCATGATTTGTCATTTTAAGTCCCACTTGTCAGATTAAACTCAATATTTGGTACAATATTGATGAAAGATAGGAATTTTCAACATTTCAGATTTGTCCAAATTCACTTTTAAATAGTTTTGTGTGGCAAATCTGGAGGATTTATCTGTAGATATGCCAATTCATTGTTCTTGGGGATATCTAAGTTAACTTATAATAATGTGTAGAAAAACCAGGAGTGTTAAATGTAACTCTAAATACCGAAAATTTTACCCCTACCCAAGAAAATGATGCTAAAAATGCCAGAAAATATGCCTGTCTGTACATATATAAAAAACAAAACATACTAATATTTTTACTTTTTTTTAAAACTGCATTTGATATATTGCAATATGCAATTTTAACGCAGAAAATGTGGGTAAAATTGAATATTTTGGGCGATTTTCGTGAAAAATTGGAATTTTCAGCATTTCAGAATTTTACAAAATTCAAAGTTTAATGGTTGTATAACTGCCTATAAACCACGCGCATGATCTTATTTGTTATATATGGGAGTCTCTGTGCTTTTTTGTTTGAAATGTCATATTATTGGACCTTTATACAAATTTGAAGCTTTTCAAACTGAATAAAATTAAATAAATTGTGTTGAAAACATTTTTTTTTTTTTTTTTGGGGGGGGGGGGGTAATATGTTTGCAATTTATGAGAGTTTAGTTAGTCTAAAATGTTCAAAAGCATACAATCTAATAGCTTAGATATAGTGAAAGGATATTTTATCAACATTTGTACGTTATATACCAAATTCGTGAAGTTTTTACATCTCTAAGTCAAATTAGCAATAATTCTGAAAAACGGAAAATTCCCATTTTTCATAAAGTTTCGAGCAGAAGGCTAAAAAAGTTTGAATCTACTTAAACGAGCTTCTGTTTGCCAGCTTTAGTGAAATACATACAATAATTTGCATTAGACTTTATCTTTTTATCATTTAGAGCCTTAATATTTTTAATTTTCCCTTAATTTTAAGGGGGTGCTAATTTTGGCACTTATGATCCAACAATAAGTCTGACTCTAAATTATTTTCACATAATTTGTTGCTTACATATCATAAATCATTATTGCATTGGCAATTATTAGATATATATTCAAATTTATACGATTCAAAAGTAAGAAAGTCGAAATTGTGAAAATATTTAAAATTCCGAAAATTTCCATTTTTCAAAAAATTTATACCAAAAATCAAAATTTTAAGGACTTTAATGGTCTTATTTTTCAACATTCTATCACAACTGATCAATTAGGCATAAAAACTAGATCAAATGATGAGATTTATTTATCTGAAATGAAAGCTTAAAAATCGTCATTTTCGCAATTTTTTGCAGGGGCAGGGGCATATTTTTTGCATCTCCAGATCATAAGAATGGCGTAATGTGCCCAAACTTGTGTTCATTGTTAAGTATATTCAATAAGCTTCAATTTGATACCAAATTTCAGTACATCTAACTTATCTACATAAAAATTATGGAGCTTAAAAGATAAAATTAAGATTAAAACTAAAATACAAGAATTTTGTGTGGTTTACTATAAAAGTGGCCCTATACTGTCTATGCGTGCAGGTGATATTCGTGTTAACATGTTTTATTCTGAAGAGGGGATATAAAAGGACTGAGAAAAATCAGTCTGGATCATAAGTGGGGGGGGGGGTGCAAGGAAAGTGATTTCAGCCCATGGCCTAAAAATAATTAAACCATAAACAGTCTGCTCACCTCAAACTTATTTTTTTTTTAGACTTTTTCTATTCTAAAGTTATAAATTGTTCATTTTTATAAGTATTTGTATTTTTAAATATTGACAAACAAAATAATATGAATCACAATTAATGTTGTTTGGTCATCACAATCCAGATGTCGCCATATTGTCTGGTGTAGAATAAGTGAAAATGACGATTTTCAAATCGATTTTGACGAGAGAAGATCTTTATCTAAAGTGAAAAGAATTACACCGACGAATAGCCTATTTTATCTATTTTCATCACATAGTTGTACAAATCAGAAAAGTGTTTTAGTTCTCTCGCAATTCAGTTCTAAAAAGGGATACTTCACAAAAAATGTGATATTTACAATGCATTAAATAAGGAATACTCGTGAAAATATTTAAAATTTTAGAATAAATTTTGACGAGACTAAACCTCTTCCGATTCTCATTAAAATTATACCAGAGACATATATGTCTCTGATTATACCGAGAGAAAAAAAGAGAAATTTATGTAGAATAAGTACATTTTAACATGTTTAAAATCTTGGTATCATTTTAGCTAGGCTATGGAATAGCCTGGCTATATAGATAGTTCTTGGGGGGTGTGAGGAGTACGCTTACGCAGTGAGGAGAACGCATGCACAGAAGACTATTGAGCAATTGGAATTTCAGATTCTCGAAAATCAAAATGGCGTCCAGTTTCGTCCTTATAAAACGGGCGGGGTTTAATTTTTCTGTTTCCTTGTTGAAGTTGAAAAGTATTATAAGCATTTACTATAGGTGGTACCGGGAACAGGTTTGTAGAGGATGATGGGATTGGTATTGCAATATCGCTTAGCCAGATATGATAAAAAGAACTAGAAAACACGAGGGGACTTTATAACATAAGTGGATGATATAAATCGGATAATGGTTTTTATGAAATAAAAACGATACACTAGGCTATGGAATAGCCTTGGATAGAATATTGCGCGTTTGATTGACAAGAGTGTGGTGGCTCATGGTGTATTTGAATACTCAAATCAATACTTGAAGTAAGCCTTTCTCGGTACTTCTTTGTAATGTCTTCTGTTGGTCTGCACATGTGACAAAACAGTCACTGATTCGATCAAACCTCTCATTTTATGCCAACAGCAACTCAAAGTAGTTTCGTGCTTTTGTTTTTCTTTTGTTCTTGCATATCTTTATTCTTCCGCAAAAAAAACCCGCAATTCTATCTCTTTCCACCTTTCGTTCTCCATTGCCTAAGTATCTCCACAAACTACAATCACGCTTTGTTAAAGTCTTTTAAAGTATTTGTATATTATTGAGTATTGCACAATACCTCATCTTTATTTATTAACTTCTGGTTTTAAATTTAAACATTACTGTTCTTATTCTTTTTATCATATCTATATTTATAAATATGGCTAAGCGATATTGCAATACCAATCCCATCATCCTCTACAAACCTGTTCCCAGTACCACCTATAGTAAATGTTTATAATACTTTTCAACTTCCACAAGGAAACAGAAAAATTAAACCCCGCCCCGTTTTATCAGGACGAAACTGGACGCCATTTTGATTTTCGAGAATCTGAAATTCCTATTGGTCAATAGTCTTCTGCGCATGCGTTCTCCTCACTGCGCAAGCGTACTCCTCACTTCACCCCAAGAACTATCTATATAGCTAGGCTATTCCATAGCCTAGCTAACTAGGCTATTCCATAGCCTAGCTAATAAGAACAGTAATGTATAAATTTAAAACCAGAAGTTAATAAATAAAGATGAGGTATTGTGCAATAATCAATAATATATAAATATTGTGTTAAACAAAGCGTGATTGTAGTTTGTTGAGATACTTAGGCAATGGAGAACGAAATGTGGAAAGAGATAGAATTGCGTTTTTTGCGGAAGAATAAAGAGCTACCGGTGTTTATTTGTGTGTGCTGTAAAAGGTTTATTATTGTATCAATCACATTAAATTAAGAAAGTACTAAATGGGTGCATATTTATTTGTTGTCAACATGTTGTGGTCATAGCATGCTGCGCTAGAACAACCCCTCAGTTACATTGGTTGTAAGGATTGTCTGTGAAACCTGAAGCCATAGTTGAAGTATTAAATGCTCAGAATTGCTAGAAAGCATTTACACAAATGCACTGCTTCAATAGATGTATACATTTTAGTTAATAAAGTTTGTCTCTGTTGAGGGATAAAAGATAAAAAAGCAACACCCTAGGAGAATGAAAAAACTAAACAAAAAACAAAAAACAAAAGCACGAAACTACTTTGAGTTGCTGTTGGCAAAAACTTAGAGGTTTGATCGAATCAATGACTGTTTTATCACATGTGCAGACCAATAGAAGAAATTACAAAGAAGTACCGAGAAAGGCTTACTTCAAGTATTGATTTGAGTATACAAATACATCATAAGCCACCACACTCTTGTCAATCAAACACGCAATTTTCTATCCAAGGCTATTCCATAGCCTAGCGTATCGTTTTTATTTCATAAAAACCATTATCCGATTTATATCATCCACTTATGTTTATAAAGTCTCCTCGTGTTTTCTAGTTTCTGTTTTTATCTCGAAGCCATTAAATGGCTGGAGAGATGTTAAAATGACCAGAAAAAATCGCGTGAGGCGTCAAGCCTATTAACAGCTCTATAAGATGATCTTCGTGTTTCCGATAAAATATAGTGCCCAAGTTTCTTTCAAAATCGTATACATTGTGTTTTAAAGTTACATTTCTTCATTTTCTTGTCATGAGTTGAATATGGTGTTGTTTTATTAAATTGAAAACAATATGTTACTCGTTTTTTTTATATTGCGTCTCGGGTCAACGAACCTGTCGCGCAGTAATTTGTCAAACATGTTAAACTATTAGCGTCATCGATCAGTCACGTGACTAAAGTGGTTACCTGTGGATTGTCGTATTTTGTACATGGAAATATAATGATAGATTGTTAAAAAATAGAAAATACCAAGATTTAGAATTGCGTTCTTTAAAATGTACAACTATGTACTTATTCTACAAAAATTTCTCTTTCTTCCGGTATAATTTTTATGAGAATCGGAAGAGGTTTAGTCTCGTCAAAATTGATTCTAAAATTTCAAATATTTTCACAAGTATTTCCTATATAAGGCATTGTAAATATCGTATTTTCTGTGAAGTATCCCATTTTTAGAACTGAATTGTGAGAGAACTAATACACCTTCCTAATTTGTACAACTATGTGGTGAAAATAGATAAAATAGGCTATCCGTCGGTGTAATTCTTTTCACTTAAGATAAACATCTTATCTCGTCAAAATCGATTTGAAAATCCTCATTTTCAGTGATTCTACACCAGACAACAGGCAATATGGCGACAGCTAGATTGAGATGACCCAACAACATTAATTATGATTCATATTACTTTGTTTGACAATATTTTAGAATACAATTACTTTTAAAAATGAACAACTTATTTTTGTTGAAATTACAAAAAAAAAATCTAAAAAAAAAATCAATTTTGAATAGAGCAGACTGTTTATGGTTCAATTATTTAATGACCCTGTCACAGCCATCCCTGATGTTGATTGTGGCAATAAACAATTTTCACCTGTGATACCTGTGGCTAAATTACGTAAGAAATGACCTGATGGTGATGTATGCATCTCGTGTGTAACAAATTTGTGTGTTGTGTAGTCAGCGACTATGATAAATTGTATTTTGAAAAAACAAGGACGTATACAAGTCCTTGTTTGAAGCATTCGCTTATTTTTGTTACATTTAGTCCCAATTATATAGATTATTCTTTTATTTGTTACATTTTATTAACCTAAGGTAACATTAAAAAATGTTTTTAAAATATATAAATGATATAATATACCATGACAATCACTATCGTTAACTCGTTAAATAATACATGTAATACACAGGTACCAGTTCAATTCACGTTAACCAGTTCGCATATGACTGACAGAGTTACATTTCCTTAAAAAGTCCGTAATAGTTTAGTATCAGATGAAAATAACATTTGTTTACCTGTGACAGTGTATTGCATATATTTATTGCAATGAAATCGACATTTTCAGGGCTTCGAGATTCAGCTTCATCGGAGCTATGATTTACAATCTATCGTTATATTTCTATGTACGAAATACGACAATCCACAGGTAGCCCCTTTAGTAACGTGACTGATCGATGACGCTAATAGTTTAACATGATTAATCAAATCAGAGACATATAAGAGGGGCCTGATGGGGGTCTCATCACGAATCACGAAAAAATTATCCGGACAAATCTCAGTTCACAGGAAATTCATTTTGTCGATCACGGATCAAACAATGTTCTCATAACGATTCACGACAAATTGACGACTTTCGAGTTTCCGGGGTTACCTCCTCTGATTAAAAATAAGCGGCTATCTAGGATTATTTTTAACATAGAATATAACGGGAGGGTTGCACAAAAAAGTCCTATAACTTCGGTTTGGAGACAAATCTAGGACAAATCTTTTGGATATGATGTTGATACAGCCTCCGGGTATAATCCAACATAATTTTCATGACGCTCATCTTTACAGGTAAGCTACAGGTAGATGTTAATTGCACTTGAAATTAACAGGATGTGACGGTGACTTAATAAACATCTGTTGGAACAGGGGCTATATATAGTCCCTGGTTGGAAAGCCACAAAAAGAAGTTAATAAATAGTTAAGGGTTATTATTATACAAAATATAAATATATGAATATGTTCAGAAAATAAAAATAAATAAAACCAGTAAGGGAATACACGATAAAACAGTTAGCAAAAAAGGCACTGAAAAGGACAAATAGACTTTTACTTGAAAACACAAACAGAAAAATTACAACTGAAAAAAAATAACATACAAACAAAACAAAAAAGAAAAGAAAAATAAAACATTGAATTAATAAAATTTAATTAAAAAACTTACCACAACAGATATTCCTTAAATGAATAGCGAGGGACCAATCCACAAAAACGAAAATATCTGAGATAGACGTTCCAAATGAACAAAAAAGTATTTAAAAAGCACTTAAAAAAGATGTATTCAAAAATGGCAAAATAATCAAATGTTAATAAATATAACCCGATTTCCAGAAGATAATCCAATATCTCTACGTGCATATCTCAAATCAATACACATCCTAGGTTGACACGATATAAAATGCAGAATCATACCATGCAGAAGCTAGCAAACTACGATAAACTGTCGAGGAGTCACATTTGGAATTGTTTCTGATGGTTCGCAATAAAATGTAACTAACATTTTAATATGGAACGCCATAGCTGCCTTAAGGTATATGTTATTATGATAATGAGTCAAGAATGTATTATAAAGGCTTCAGTACATATATTAAAGGGACAATATAACATAATAAAAGACTAAACACATATACTAAACTCGGGATACTAAAAGGTCAACTCAACATAACAAAGGATCGATTGTAGAAAATAAAGGGCCAAACACTTGTATTAAACGGTCATTCAAATATGTTAAATGATCAAGTGTATATAACAAATGGTCGTGCACATATAATAAAGACTCATACCCGTATATAAAAGATCGAGTTAGTATAATAAAGGATGGATGCATATACTATTGCTTTAAAAGCTTATAATAATAGGTCAAACACTTATGTTAAAAGGTTATACATGTGTTAAAAAGGTCAGTTGAGTTGACCTTTTATTATATGTGTTTAGTCTTTTATTATGTTATATTGTCCCTTTAATATATGTACTGAAGCCTTTATAATACATTCTTGACTCATTATCATAACATATACCTTAAGGCAGCCATGGCGGTGTGTTCTCTGAACGTCAACTTTCTTAAAATCACATATTGTAACATTGTTGTTTTAGCAATTATCATGGGGTCCTTTAAAGGGGGAATTAGAAAATAATATTAATTAGGTGAAAGATTATAATAACTATGAACTATCATTGTTATTAAAGTATTATTTAAAAATTTGTATTTGTTTTTGGTTAAATTTATTTAAAAAGAGTTCAAAAATATATATATATAAAAAATAAAAGTATAAAGAATGACAAAAGAAAGAAATTTAATGAAAAGTGTTTAACAAAATCTAGAAACAAATAAATATTTGAAATTGAATATTTCATAAAATGTTTTTTTTAAATATGCTTAAGAATATTTGAATTTTTGAAGAAGAACTAAACAAACCCAGAGACCACGACTGGAATGACACCGCCAAAACAGTAATACAGAGACTGCCTACCTTCAACTCTGCAAGATCAGCACTATACAGAGCACGCCGCAAGCAAACTCCTAGACTACCCGAGACTCTCCAAGATATCAGACTAGAGGGAAAGTGGACACAGACAGCTTCTGGTGACCGATTTCTGCTATTCGACGACAGTGCACAGACTACGTAACAGAACAGTGGGTTGATGCCGACGACCCACGCACATGGAACCATTTCAACACAGAAGGACCATGCACCACCAACAACCTAGAAGCCTGGCATGGTAAACTTAAGAAAAAGATTCAACACGCACACCCGAACATTTTCACCATCATCAAGACTTTCCAGGATATCCAGAACGCAACCGACATAAACCGACTACAGAGAGAAGCAGGGGGAACAGCCAGACCACGTCCAAAGAAGTACTTGAACATCGACCGCCGCATTGCCATCCTCAAGGAAAGACTACAGAACAGAACCATCACTCTCATGTTATACGCCGACTCAGCATCAGAACTTCTCCACCTAGGTTAATTGTGTACTGACTTTTTTGCAACTTGCTGATCTGTTATGTTTTTGTATATGTATATGTTCCATAATAATGATGATTATGTCTATCATATTTTAATATTAGTTTCAGTGCTAAACTTATTATTGTGTTATGTATAATACAAAGTTACATTGATATATAATAAAATATCTATACACTATCTTGTTCTCATTTATAAAGTAATTGTCTGAAGGAAACTTAAAAAAAAAATTGAGTTTTAAGTGACAAATGAAACACAAACACACACAAAAAAATCATTCACAGGCTTTGAAAAAGTTCATAAAACTGTACTTCATTTCAAATCTTTAGATAAAAATTTATCATACGTTTAATAAATATAAACTTATGATTGATTTTTGTTGTAAGATTTTTTTTTTTTTGCAAACTAGTTACAATTACACAATATCATTAATACAATTATCAACATAGGGTGTTAATTTACCTGAGTTTCTCATTAGTGTAAATTCCCTTTTTGGTGCCCCATGATTAAGTTCAGTGAAGAGGAACATATATATTAATTAATTAAAAGTTGACATTCAGAGAATCAGCCGCTATGGCGTTCCATATTTTAAACTAGACAACAAAACAATACACAAAAAAGGATTTTTATTCTTATGTTAAAAATTATAATAAAATCGTGGCACTCTTGCGAAATATGTAATTTTTTTTCTTGGATTTTGACCGGCTTTTTATTCTTGTGTATTACTTTCACATAGAAAACACGAAATTTTCAAATCATTTGGAAAAAATTATATGTAAGTGCTACTAAATTTTGAATGATTGTCTGTCGAATACCTTTTTGTGTGCATCGGCGTTCTTTGTGTACATTTATGTCCCTTTCTGTCATGCAGCTTACTTTTTGTGTGTATTGCTTTGGGATAAATTTTATGTGTTTCATTTATGTTTATTATCCTGGTTTTATAATTTTCACTTTTGAAAAAACTTTGTTATGAGTGCCTTTAAAATGCTGCTTTCTTTCATTTAAATATTTATTTATAGAATTTTCGTGGGTGTGTATTGGTGCTTCGCTTTTCATCATATGTATATCCACTGTTGTGAACCCGATCGGTGCAGAATTCGAGTTCACCGGTGTAGCGGAACCAAGATGGAGGACAAAGTCATTTGTAACGGATAGGGTCATTTATTTTTACCTCGTAAACAAAAACGGTTAACTGAATTTTCTATCCGTTTGTTAATACTTACAGGTATATCATCAAAGTTGATAATTGTTTTACTCTTGTGTCCATCCGATATCATTTACTTTGAAGAAAACCTGTCAGAAAACGGCCTTACATCCCAGCACGTATTTGAAGCGTAAGATGACTTTATTTTCCATATATTTCTTCACTGAAAATTTTGTCGGGACAATTGCATGAATGTATTGTAATTTGGTATCGACCTTTCATTGGAAACACCAAAAATATGGTCCAGAATAATCATTTTGATGAGTTTCGAGGGACATTGTTTTTGTTTGTATTCACGGTGTAGACTTGCGATAATTGATCAGTTTTTACTAGAAAAGTTAACTGTGTAGATCAGAAATCGCTGTTGATTTAACAAATTCTGGAAACGGTTTAGCTTAAAAACAATAAAAGGCTTAGATTAAAGCAGGAAGACTATAAAATGCACTGATATTGGTATTTCAACGACGGTAGA
>MJUU01028927.1:629-24204 GCA_002080025.1 Modiolus philippinarum
GGAGAAATCTACAAAGTGCTGTAACTTTGTTTTGTTAAAAATTTATGAATCAATCTGAAAATAGGAGGTGCACAAGTACTTATAGTGACTAACATTCTGACAAAATTTGAAAAGTCAATTCACAAAGGTTCCCGAGATAAGCTTCGGACAAATTTTCAATATAGACTCTAAGTACATGTAGGAGAAATCTACAAAGTGCTGTAACTTTGTTTTGTTAAAAACTTATGAATCAATCTGAAAATAAGAGGTGCACAAGTACTTATAGTGACTAACATTCTGACAAAATTTGAAAAGTCAATTCAGAAAGGTTCCCGAGATAAGCTTCGGACAAAAAATGTCTACGGACGGACAGACGGACGGACATGATGATTCCAGTATACCCCCAAACTTCGTTGCGGGGGGTATACAAATTTCAGTGTATCGTCGGCCGGAAGTTGCGTTACTAAAATCACGTAATGTCGGCAATTGTTGCATATGAAATTAAAAATAATGCAGACGACATAGGTGTTGTAAATGTAGCAATGTTGCATTATAAGCACATGTACATAACAATCAATAGCAATGACAAGTACACGGCTGCACGCACCAAATTAAAAATAAAAGAAGAATTTCCACTACGTGGTTTTGACCCGATGTGTAACCTCTAAAACAACCAATGAAAATACGGCTGAAAGATATCTAACCATATCTAATCATATGAAAGGCCAATGAAATGATAGGATAAAAGTTATCACTGAGTGATACAAAAATTATCGTGTTAGAAATGGATATTGTTGCCATATCATAAGAGCATATCATAATAATTAATAGTAAAAGTGGATTAAGGGGGTTCGCTACTTAATTTGAAAATAAATAGGATTTCAAATAAACATGATATTTTGTTAGAAAATTAAAAAAGAAACAATTTAAGTGAAAAAAAATGATAGGTTGATGATCTAGTTTTTGAGATTTAAGTGATTGAAAATTTGGCGGGAAACCGAATTCCTCTGATTTTTCATAGGATTGACATTAACAATGTCTGACCATGAATGAATGTGACAGAATAAATAGAATTCAATGAATTTTTTACAAAATGCTCACAAAGATGTGTAAAATGAAATTATGGAAAAAAATAAGGGGGTCAATGGGCAAAAAATTATAATGCTTTTAGATGGATAAAACCCGAGGATTCCGAAAATCTGACCAAAATCCCAAAACATGAGGAGCAAACCTCCTTAACGCACTCAACTTCTGTCGGAGTATCATGCATTGCTCCTGTTACGCTGTGTGACTGCGTTCGAACGTTATTCGAGATAGGAGGGAATCTGCATTCCTGGAGGTCGACGTTTAGATAGACACAATATTGCGTTCCAGCTGAGATATTTAAGTTTATTTGGTTTGTCTCATCTTACTCGCAGGGATTAAGCTACGATTGGACAAAAGAACTTGGTTAGTGAAATGCATGTACATGTATAAACAGTTCGATATACAACCCTGCACGTATATATACATGTATATAAAATGAACGTTAAAAATGAAAATGTCCGAAGTTGTATATTGAATTATGAATCCCACAAACTTACCAAATAACAAAACCCATGCATATCCTTAATCCTCCGACATTCTTATTCATCGATCTACATAGCAATTGTGAAATTAAGAAGTTAACGCTTTAAAGCTTGCATTTACTTTTTTGTAGGATTTGAAGACATTCAGAGCAGAGAAACTATCTCCCGTACTTCGATGATCAATTGTTTCTCTTACAAGGACCCCAGCAATACTAAGGGACACCGATATTCCAGATCATTATTTTGAACTTGTATAATTATATTGCAACACTGATTTTTTTTTTTTCATTTCAATCAGCAAGGTAAATGGCACAAATTCAATAAAACATGTTTTTTCAGTTAATATTATTGTAAAGGCACCATGATATTATTTGATAAAAAATTCCATGATATTAACAATGTACCCATTTACCAGTTAGAAATGAAAATTAACTATGTGATATCTACATCAAGTTGTCAAGATTTTAAATAATAGAAGAAGTGTTCTTGCTGCACGATTAAGCTAATAGTGAAAATGCTTTGGCTCCAATGTTTATCAACAGGTCATTGGATTCCCATGGGTCCTGATAGTGCACCTCTCATTGCAGATCTTTTTCAGTTCTGTTGTTAACGGGATATCATAAAAAAACCCTACAAAATGGAACCATACAAAACAGTGATAAACTTATTTCTATCTTCAATGCTAACTGCAAGTACATTGACGACATCTTGACTATTGCCAATCCCCGTTTCTAAATTATGTCGACATCATTTACCATTTAATAAAGCAAACAATGATTTTAAATACTGCCCTTTTCTTGATCTAATTATCATCATTAACTCGGGTAAAATAAAAACTAAAATTTATTATAAAAGAGACGATTTGATTTCACTATTACTAACTTCCCGTTTCTTGACACTAACGTTCATCTAGCTCGATCCTACGGGGTGTTAAAAGCAATTAAATATTGTGACATATTCTAAAATGCATTGTATTAATTGTTTTTTTATTTGTAAAGCCTTAATATAATGTATTTATTTTTACCTATTATGTAATTTGTTTACAATACACAATGGTCAAGGTTATAAAACCTAAGAAATTTCTGGAACATTGGCTTAAATATTTAAGACATTAGAGTTTTTTTTAAATTCACTTTTGTTATCATATTATTCATGTGATTATCAGATATTAAAGATTTTTCCGACTATTTCTTGTGAATGATCATTGTAGAAACATTGTATGTATCAATTGAAAGTTCAGGTTGTTAGTTTAAAGAGTTATACAGGATTATTATGCACATTTTTGTATTGGAAATCGACATCCGTTATTGTGAATGTATTTTTATAATTATTTAGTTTAGTTCGGACTACTGAACATTTATTTGGTGCAACTAAGAGGATTTTTTATTTGGATATTTTATTGGTGAACTTAATAATTGTAAGATATAAGTCTTTATATAGTATTATTTTGTACACTTAATTTGTAAAATACTTTTCTGTCTTATTATAGAGTTAATTTGAGCCAATTTTGTTATTTAATGCTGACAACAATTTATAGGTTATTTCTACCTCATAATAATATTCCAGCTGGTACGATTCGCATGCGTTTGTTATACCTTTGAAGATTTCAATGAACGTAATCTTACTATCACATCCAAACTTTTACAACAAGATTACAGATTTCATAAATTATTAAATACTTTTTAGGAGTTGTGCAGAAGATATGAACATTTGATATCTAAATATGGCGTTACTCGTAAACAGCTAAGTAGAAAGGGACATTTCTCATCCTCGGTTTTATGGAAATATTGTTTCAAAATGTAAGAAACTGGAAAAAAAATCCAGAAAAACTGGGACAAACCTACACATTTACATTCTTTACGTCATAGCGGATAACGACGGGGTATTATACATAAATCCGTTAAATTGGCTTTAGAATCCAATGACCTGAAGATTTCACACATATACTGGCCTCTCAACCAAACCCTTGGGAAGTTTTGAGTTTGATTTGTCTTTCTTAGTGCGACAGTGTAGGTTCCTTGAGTTAGCCGGCAGTTTACCGACAAGCACTCTTTGTCCCATCTTTCTTAAATACATTATGTCCTATTATTTTCTTTTCTAGAGTTAGTAGTCTACATACATTAGGTTTTATTTGTATGTTTTTATACTATAGGAAAACTGGATAGAGAAAGGAGAGGTTTGGGTAACCAGAAATCTGTTTAAATACAAAAACAGGATAACAGTAAACACCTACAATGGCCAGGAACTACAATCACATGCCACAATTTACAAGCAAACTTCATCAGAAAACAATAATGAAAACAAGAGACAAACATAAATAACGATTGGAACTCGGGATAGCCGGACTTGGTACCGGCAATAGCAAAAGCCAGTGGTAGGGTTAAACCGTTTATGGGTAAAGAAACCTCCCCATTCTCTATCCCGTTTCCCTATAGTATAATAAACATGCGAATAAAACCCAATACAGGTAGACTACTACCTCAATAACCACTATCTTGGAAAAGAAAAAGCATTATTGACAAAAGTAATTTTGAAAGAAGGGTCGAAGAGTGCTCGCCGCTAAACTGCCGACTTGCTCAAGGAATCTAGTCTGCTGGTAAAACACTGTCGCATTACGGAAGAAAAATCAAACTCAAAACTCCCCCAAGGGTTTTCGTAAAGAGTCGTCATGCATTTCAGTAGACATCGGCAGTATCAGTGGGAGGCCAATTTATCTGTTAAGTCTTCATGCCACTGGAATCCAAAGCCAATTTAACGTATTTTTCCAGAATATCTCGTCAACACCCACTATTACGTAAAGAATGTAAGTTACGTCCCAGTTTTTCTGGATTATTTATCCGTATTTGACATTTTTAACAACATTTCCATAAAATCGAGGATGAAAAATGCCCTTTGTAATTAGCTGTTTGCGGTCGGGTTGCGTCATATTTAGATATCAAATGTTCATATCTTCTGTAAAACTTCTTAAAAGTATTTAATAATTTATGAAATCTGTAACCTTGTTGTAAAAGTTTGGAAGTGAGAGTAAGGCTACGCTCATTAAAATCATCCAGGGTAGAACAAATGCGAGCGAATCGTACGAGTTGAAATATATACACCCCGTAGGATGGAGCTACGGGAACGTCGCCGTCAAGAAAGAGGAATTTAGTAATAGTAAAATCAAAATCATCCCTTTTATCATAAACTTTAGTTTTTATTTTACCAGAGTCAATGATGATACTTAGATCCAGAAAAGGGCAGTATTTAGTATCATTGCTTGCCTTAATAAGTTTCAGTTGTTGTGGGTAAATGATGTCCCGAGTTCCTATCGTTGTTTACGTTTGTCTTTTGTATATTTATTGTGTTTTTTTCTTGTCCAGTTCCTATTTACTTTGTGGCATGTGGCTATGTTTTTCGACCATTGTAGATGTTTCCTGTTATCTTTTTTATTCTATAGACTAAAACTGGGGATTGTTAATAGTAAGGATATCGTCAATGTACCTGCTATTATCATTGAAAATAGAAATAAGTTTATAAGTATTTGTGTAGATTTTTCATGAAGTCCCGTTCGTAACAGAACAGAAAAAGATCTGCAATGAGAGGTGCACAATTAGTACCCATGGGGATTCCAATAACCTGATGATAAACAATGGTCCCAAAACGAACATAAATGTGTTCTAGCAAGAGAATCAGATTTAACCCTACCGCTGGCTTTTGCTAATGCCGGTACCAATAAAGCGACATGGGACAAAATCCCTATAAATACATGGTAAAATTAAGCAAATGGAACAACGCTTTAATTGTTGCTCTTCATCTTTGAAATAACCACGAGGCCTTCAACAAAGAGCAAACACTTCTTCCTCTTAGAAAGTCCCAGACGCTCCCTAGCACTGCTTTGAGCGGAATTCAGTCACTTAAGATGCGGGGTCGTTCATAAGCATAAAATATCGGACAAAGTTTTCTCACAAACAATGTCATCCTTTGCCCGACAAAGGGACCAGTAGAAAATACAACATATAAACGATCACAGGGCTTTCATTGAGTAAATTCCAATAAAACTTGGAAAGTTAAATCGTTAGATGTTGGCAATATATATACAGAAGGCCAGAACCCGAGTCTGGCTATCCCGAGTTCCAATCTTTATTTGCGTTTGTCTTTTGCTTTTCATCTGTGTTTTTCTAGTACAGTTCGCTTGTGGATTGTTGTGTGTAATTGTAGTTTTCGGCCATTGTAGGTGTTTGCTGTTCATTTGTTTGCAATTGTTGTTGCGTTGAAGAAAGTGAGAACCGAACCGTCAGTCTAAAACAACGGCAGTAAAATACCGAAGAACAAGGGAAGCGATGACAACAAAATCGAAGTCCAAAGACACGGCAAAAACGGCAACAGAGAAAAGCAAAGACAAAATAAGAACGTGAGACAGCTACAATGAACGGAAATAAAAACTAAGGCACTCTTAGTGTGAACTCTAAAACGAACAATATAAGGACAACTGGAACATCGGATAAACAAAGAAACAAGTTCATGGCACTGATGTACTGATGACTTCAAGCTTTTGGCAACATAACCTTGCTTAAGTAGCCTATTTATACTAACCGAGCTCTATCAAGGTACTCACTGTATCGACAACACGCCTTTGAGAAGCGTATGAGTTCGGAGATGTACACTCCATATGCCGTTGCTTTTGTAATGTTGCTACAAAAATGGGAAGTTGACTATTGGAAAAGTGAAGTCATCGCGTTTGTCATAAAGCCTAGTTTGTACTGTACCTCTGTTGTCAATTTCAAGATTAAGGTCAAGGAACGAGACCGTTGTGGAAGTATTTATAATATCCTTAATTTCGAGCTCTTTTCGATAAATAAAATGAAGAGAATCACCAAAGCGTGTTTTAAGTGGAAGAATATCATCTTTATAATATAAGTCCTTGTATAAATTCAGCCTCATATAAGTGGAGAGGCAGATCCGCTAAAAGAGTTGAACAGTTTGTGCCCATTTGGAATTCCGATAGTCTGTTGAAAAACAAGTCTTCCTCACTGGACTAATAAATTAAAAGTAAGTGAGAACCGAACCGTCAGTCTAAAACAAAAACAAAGACAATGGAAACATCAGAAAAACAAAATGCAAGGAAATAACACAAGCATGGCACAGAAAAGAAAAATGAATACACGCACATATACAAAAATGAACAACACAGAACCAAAAATTCGTAAAGGTTCCTCGGTACCATGTGTCTCGCCTGCTCAGTACGATATCATTATAATAAGGACAATACTAACGCTTATATATTTTCTGTATTCCAAAAAATAACAAGGCTGTAAGAGTTACAGGAAATTTACGAAAATTGAATTCAAATATTTGTGGAATTCAGGTATTGAAAATGACTGTTTTCACCAAAATATATTAACAAGAGGCTCTCAAGAGCCTGTATCGCTCACCTGGGTCATGGCTGACACAATAAGTCAAAATTATCACAACGTTTTCAAATTTGTTTATTGACTGTTTAAGGGTCTCATTTTGAAGTTCGCTGATGTTATATGATCCCAAATTAAACTATGTTCCCCACAGGCAGCTATTTTTGATGGGGCGTAGACCAACTGTCACTTTTCTTGAAGAAGACCATGTTAGGATCCTTGTGCCTCACTTTGGTTCCAATTGGCATAGTATTTTCAGAGGAGATCTTTAAATGATTTCCCATGAGGTCCAAGGTTAAACAATGTTCCCTGCTGACTGTCATCTTGGATGCTATGCGGACATGCCAGACACATTTTATGAAGGGGACCAAGTAAGGACCATTGTGACTAAGTATGATTCCAATTGGCCATGTACTTTCAAAGGAGAAGATCTTTGAATATGTTTCCCTATAGGGTCCAACGTTAAAAACACGTTCCCTCCTGGTGGCCATCTAGGATATGATGTGGACTTGCTGAACACATTTTTTAAAAGGGGGCACGTAAGGACCATTGTGACTAAGTTTGGTTCCAATTGGCCCAGTATTTTCAGAGGAAAAGATTTTTGCAATATTGTCCAATTTTGGACAAAGTTCCCCGCTGGCGGCCGTCTTGGATGACGTGCAGACTTGCCGAACAAAATTTTTAAAGGGGACCAACGAAGGACTTTTGTGACAAAGTTTGGTTCCAATTGGCGCAGCGGTTTCAGAGAAGATCATTGAATGCTTTCCCATAGGGTCCAATGTTAAACCACGTTCCCTGCTGGCAGCCATCTTGGATATGATACGGACTTGCCAGACATTTTTTTAAAAGGGGCCACCTAAGGACCATTGTGCCCAAGTTTGGTTCCAATTGGCCCAAGCTGTTTCAGAGAAGAGAAGAAGAGTTTACGACGGACGGACCACTGACAAAGTGATGGCAAGAAGATCACCATGACATAGCCATGCAGGTCAGTTTCAAAGTTATGCAGGCATAGAAGCTCAGATGCTATTTCAATATTTATCTGGGAGAGGCATTTGCATGGTGGGCAAGCAAGCTTTATATCATTATACAATATACAACTATATACAATTATTATTAATTTGTGAAATAAGTATAGTTTATGGAAGTATTTTTGCAAAAAATGTAAAAGTTTGTACAAAAACACTTTTTTGCTCTTGATTATGTAACAAATAATTATTTTTTTCTTAAACTTAAAAGAAAAAAGTAAATCAAAGAAGATTTGAACACAGAATTTAAAGGGAAATAACTCTTAACCATATGGCACTGAAAAAAAAAATGTGAAAAAAAGTCAATAACTACAACACAGACACTTGGATTTTCTTCAGAATTTCAGAGTATGTAGATCTTGATATGCTGAACATTTTTGCAATTTACACTTCACCTCTATCTGTTACAGTTTTTGAAATAAAAAATAAAAAATGCATAAATTTTGAAAATTTTACGGAAAAAGGGCTGTAACTCTGAGACGGGTTTTCTTCAAAATTGCAGGGCAGATAGATCTCATCATTCTGAACAATTTTACTTCAAGTCAGATTTTTGATATCTGCAACGGTTTTTGAGTTATTTGCCAAAAACAGCAATTTACCCCTATGTTCTATTTTTAGTAACAGCTTGTTTTTTGTTTTTGTTTGATCCTCGAACTAACCGAACACATTTTTTAAACTACATACCCTGGTGATGACCCAGACCAAGTTTGGATTAAATTGGACCAGTGGTTTCAGAGGAGAAGATTTTTGAAAAAAAAAGTTTACGACGGACGGACGGACGAACGACGGACGACGGACGCCAAGTGATGGCAAAAGCTCACCCTGGCAAAGCCAGGTGAGCTAAGCCAGGTGAGCTAAAAATGGTATGGTTGCTATGCAGAATTCAAAAAATAAAAAAACCTTGAAGAGTTTCAGGAAATTTACCAAAATTGTAGTTTTTGCAATTCCATTATTGAATTTTTTTTTACTGTTTTCATCAATATATTTTTTAAAAAGTATGGTTGCTACTAGTAGGTAGAATTCCAAAAATTAATTGGTCTAAGAGAGTTCCAGGAAATTTGCCTAAAGTCGGATTCAAAAATTTTTGCAATTTTATTCATTAAAATGTTTATTTCAAATTCACTCAAAAACCATGGTTGCTAAGAAGAATTTCAAAACATTGCATGTCTTGGACAGTTTCAGGAAATTTACCAATGTAGGAATCAAATATTTTTGCAATTCCATTAATGAAAATTACTGTTTTCGTCATTTGATGTGATAAATAAAAAAAACAATCGTAACAACAGTAAAATTCAGTTGGCAACAGGACTGAGTCAATTGTGAAAAATGAAACTGAAAGAACTAAATATGGGACATTTTCAAAAAATGTCCACTTTTGCCTACTGAAAAAACACAAAAATAAACTTTTTCGACCCAGCAATTAAATAGTAGCTCATGATACCTTAATATCAGTAGACACTAAATACAGAAAATGCNATAAACTGAAGTGTGTAGAATTGACATCCAAAGTATGCAGACTACACCAAAATGTCCACTTCGCAACGTTTCAATTTCCTCTTTCAAAAATGAGAAAAATGTTTTTTGTAACGATATTTTTTGTAGTATCTGGAACCGCAGATAATTAAGTACTAGATAATTAAGTACTAGATAACTAGATAACCACAGATAATTAAGTACTAGATAATTAAGTACTAGATAACTAGATAACCGCAGATAATTAAGTACTAGATAACAATAAGATACATCAACAAAATCAATGGTAAAGCACCACAAGCATACTTTTAACATTTGTGACAGTAAATTATAATAATATGCAATATCAAATTGTCAAATTCAAACGGAAAAGTCATGCAATAGGAAATGTCATTCAAGCATCTAAATTACTTATCTTGTACCTTCAGTATTGTATCAAGCAGATAAAATTTCTATGCAGATTTTCACCATGAGGCCTTCAACAATGAGCTTTGCTCATACCTCATAGTAAGTTCAAGACGGCCCCTAGCACCGGTTTAAGCGGAATTCTTTGCTAATTGTCGAGCAACGCTACATCCATGTCTTTCTTGGTCATGGGTGCGGGATTGTCAACAAACATCAATTAAACTGGCAAAGTGCTCTTACAATCACTGTCATCCTTTGCCCAACAAAAGCACTAGTGTCTTCTACACCATATAGACAAACACAGGGCACTCATCAAGTCGAATGTAAGAAAACTTGGCATTATAAAATAGTGAGATGTGGGCACTTAAAATAGGTGGTCTGGATTACATTTCAAAAATTACAAAAATAATTGCCAAAATTTGAAAGTATCAATAGTATATCCATATGAGAAATTTTCACGCACAAGTACACCATAACTGAAAAATATAGAGAGCATACATCTCTCGCACGGGGAATCGTTTTACGGACTCCACACTGCAGGAGAGACAAACTCCAGTCGTAAATGGTGAATAAAAGGATATGGAGTAAATGCACATGAGACAAAGTCTCTACAAATACATGGAAAAAAACAAGCAAAACTGATTTGAGAAAAATTGTTACAACTACTCACAGTGAATGAGCTCGTTTTTAATTGTTTGAATGTATTTCTAATGAGATAACAGTTAAAAAATGCCAAACAAAATCAAGCAAATTATACAAAAATGGGATGTTTGCAGATATTTTTCAGTGTGGACAGACGTTTTTTGCTGTTTTGGGGCACTTAAGTCCAAAATATTCACAGAAGTCCTATTTAAAAACAAATAAAATATGATGTCAATTGTCGAGTAAAAGCTATATTTACCAACAGCGAAAAAGAAAATAGAAAAATGTTAAAATTCAAAGAAAAACATTTACTGGACAAAAAAAACCACTTTTTTCGATAAAGTCCCATATACGGACAAAAACATGAAATCACAAGAGACTACTAACAGTTAACTGACATGCCAGCTCCAGACCTATCACCAACTGACAAAGTAAGTTATGTACCCTCATTATACAGCTTCCACCAAGATACCTTCCTATGAGGAGTTTAGAATAATGATTTCATGTATATACCGGAATACATAACCCGTGTCCATGCAATACAGATTTTAGAAATTTAGAATGTGTTAAGTTGAATTGCAAAGACCCTATCAAAAATTCAATGTTAATACCAAAGAAGGCCATACGTAATGACTTGACGACAATACCATAATTATAACCCTTATGAATTAGACGATTTAAAGGTTTTATAAGTTTGTTAGGCGAGTTTAAGTATTTTTTACTCTTATGTAAAACATTACCGTAAAATAAGGGATGTGAAATACCAGCCTTGATTAGATGTTTACAGGTTGCATTGTATTTATGAACTAAGTCTTTATATCGATGATAAAATTTAGTAAAGGTTTTAACTAGTTTGTGATAACGAAAACCCTGATGTAATAGTTTTTCAGTTATGAAAAGGTTCCGTTCATTAAAATCGCAAACGTTATTAAATAAGTCCAAATACGGAAAAAATACGGAAAAAAAGAAAAAAATAAATTTCAAAATTTTCACCTGGAGGTAATTTTTAGAACATTTTCTAGCTTCTGACCAGTTTTTATGATATTCCAATTATGATTTAATAACTCAATTCACCATCTAAAAAACTTTAATTTGTGGGTTAACATTTCAAAAAGAAAGATAACAGGAAACACCTACAATGGCCGTAAACCACAATCACATGCCACAATCCACCAGGGAACCGCACGAGAAAAACAATAAAATGACAAAAGACAAACATGGACAACGATAGGAACTCGGGATAGCCGGACTTGGTACCGGCACCAGCAAGAGCTAGCGGTAGAGCTAGCGGTAGGGTTAAACCGGTTTAAGTCCAAATACGGAAAAACAAAAAAAAATTCCAATATTTTCAGCTAGAGGTAATTTTCTGACCATTATCTAGCTTCTGTCCAATTTTGACACAATTCTATAAAGATTAAATGACTCTATTCAACCTATGAAAACCGTGTGCAATTGTTGACGCCGACGACGACGGCGACGGAATTTGGATCGCTATGTCTCGCTCCCGCGACTTTCGTCGCAGGCGAGACAATAAAAAAACATGGGTGATATCGGGTGCACAAGTAGAGTAAGCATCTCCTGCTTCTTATAAGAATCCACCGTGTTGATAAACAAGTCCACAAAACTGGACAAATATATTTAAAGTGGGAACAATCCTCGAATTATTGTGTAAAATTTGAAAATCTAAAGAAAAAGCAAATGAGGCTGTTGTTCATAGGATATAAGTGGTATTATATTGATTTGTCCATGAATAATGTGTATCTACGTTACATGAATATTGCGTATGAAAAAAAAAATTGGAGTAATCCCTGGGCTAGTATAATGGGGGTCCTTCCTGGCAGAGAACAATGTTGCACTTTTATACATACACTTAAGGCAGTAATAGATAGCAATGTACTAAAAACGAAAAATCCATGAACAACGGCAATATCGAAAACACCAGGAAACAATGACACTGCATGAGTACAGGACATAAAAGAAAATTCACATACATATGAACAACACGGATTCAATAAAAAACCATGGGTGAGATCAGGTGCACCTGTAGAGTAAGCATCTTCTGCTTCTTATAAGACATCCGCTGTGTTGAACATATCAGCTCCAATATTAAAATTTTTGAAAAACAAACCTGTAAAATACCTGTATATATTGATAAAGAAAAATAGAGCAGTGCTCAAGGTCCCCGCCTTAGAGTTGTATGTTCCTTTTACCTGAAAAACGGTACAAGATGAAAAAAAATGTTTGGGGAGAGTTTTATTGCATTTTTCACGAGGAAGCATTTGCAAAAAAAACCCTCAAAATCCGATGAAAAATTAAAAAAAAAATTTTTTGGCACCCCCACCCCCCCAACACCTTTGACCCCAATTATCTTGAAAACGGTAAGAGATACCAGAAATCTGTTGGCATATGTATGAAGCATTCATTGAGAGGAATCTAATGGAAAACATCCCATCGAAATCGGATAAAAAATAAAAATTTCCCACACAGACCAAATTTTGGTGCAATAAATTCTATTTTTAGAAATTGTGACCTTGACCTTTGACCTACTGACCCCAAAATCAATAGGGTTCTTGTCCTTCCCTATTCCTTCCATCTGTATAAGTTTTGTTTCAATCGGGCAAGGGATACTCAAGTTATCATCCGGAAACGACATCCGGAACGCTGGAATGACGGAAAGGCGAATTCTATAGTCCCCCGCTTTCGCGAAAGGCGGGGGACAAAAACAATAAAGAGTTGTTCCATTGCTTGGTTTTACCATGTATTTGTATCCATATCCTTTAATTGTTAATTCTGAAAGTTTTCTGTGTCCATTTTTAATGTGAAGAGCAGCAAAAATGTACTTTGCCCAATACTTCATACCCAAATGAACTTCGAAATAATGAATTAAGGCAAACTAGTATCTCTACTGCATCTGTAGGACACTCTTTAATGTCAACCAGCCTGTAGCAAAACTAATATAGCTAAGGAAAATATAATATATATTATTAAGAAGACTCATTATAAGGGTAGAAAACAAGTGTAACTAAGCATAACAAAACCTTTCAAGTCAAAAGAAAACCCAGACAATTTTTGCTGTACTTGTGCAATTTATAATAAATGTAAATCAGCAGTTAAATTCATGCATTATAACTATTCAAATAACTTATTATATCAAAGTTACTGTTAATGTTGTTTCTGCAGATGGCCATTTTGACAATGTATGTCTCTTCAGTGCAGATCAAATCAAACATTTGGAAGCCCATAAACCTTTCGAATATCTAATAAGCTTACTAAGAACACATAATCAATATTCCATGATTTGAATGGAAAGCAAAATGAACCAGAGTGTTGCAATAAAACAAAACATTTGCTATGATGAATGCAATTTATTCACAAAAATCCCAAAGAAAAACAAAACAGATCTGCAAGTATATAAATATATATAATATCTGTATGAAAGTGCAAAATTCTGCCATGTGCAAACATTACAAATCTTTTGTCACATATAATGTTCATAAAACTTAAAATTTTCAATTTTCTCTGCTTTGAAGGCTTGAACTACAGTTATAACAATAGCTTTATGTTAAACTGAGATGTCAAATTCTATTTAAGTTTTTGTGATCTAAATATCAAAAATAAGACATTAACTTTTAATCTTTGATATCTTAAAATACTTAAGATTCAATTCTTTTTACTGCTTTAAGTATTATCTAGATCAACAATACTGAAAAAAATGAATTGAGATTCAGTAGAAAACTTGAGTATGATTAAGAATTGGTACTTAAAGTGAATAATATAAAGTATAAAAATGTACAAATACCAAACAACACTGTAAAAGAAAGGAATTTTATAAAAATGTAAAAATTACAAAAAAGTGTTACAAAAATATTTTTTGAAAAGACAAACTTGAACAAATATTATATACATATTATATTCATAACAAGAGGCTCTCAAGAGTCTAAATTGCTCACCTGGGCCATGGCTGACATAGATAGTTAAAATAACCTCAATAATATGGGACTCATTTTCAAGTGTGTAATTAGACCTTTCTGTTATTTTCTTCAAAGTTGAAATGTGTTTCCTGATTGCAACAATTTTCGGTAGGGTGAAGACTTACTGGTCATCTGTTTTGAAGGGGACCAACTAAGGACTGTTATGAACAATTGGTCTAGTAATTTCAGTGAAGACTCTATGAATGAGTTTTCCCGTAAGGTTCAGTGTTAAACTAAGTTCCCCACTGTAGGTCTCTAAGGGCGTAAGGTTCAGTGTTAAACTAAGTTCCCCACTGTAGGTCTCTAAGGGGGTGGTAAAGGGGGGTCCTCAATACGAAAGAACGTGCTTAAAAATTACCGAAAACAAATCACGAGTGATAAAAATGGCCAAACACAGAAAAATTGATGTTCGTAGTTCGCCGAAAACTTGATCCTATCTAAAGTTTTTTTCACCTGAAAGCTCTTAAAATCAATGAAAATCTATGAAATTTTGATCTGTGATACCTTCCTGTACTGTTACAATCCTAATTGTAACAAGTTTCTATTTTTTTTACAGGAAAATGAACACGCACGAAGTATAAAATATCCAAAACAAATCACAAGCTCAAAATATGGACAAAAACGAGGTACGTGGAATTATGCCGACACGAAAACACGAGGAATAAAAACACAAAACATGAAAACACGAATTTATAAAACGCTAAAAACGTTGCATGAAAATAACCCTTTACCATTCTCCTCTAAGATTAAGTACATATTTGATGGACACATTTTTAAAGGGGACCACCCAAGGACTATTGTGATCAAATTTGGATCCAATGGCTTTCTTGTTTCAGAGGAGAAGATCTTTGAATGTTTTCTCATTAGTTCCAATTTTAACTTATGTTTCCATTGGCAGTCATCTTAAATGTGATACAGACTTGCCAGAAAAAATGTTCAAATGGAGCCAACTAAAGACTTTTATGACCAAGTTTTGTTACAGTAGTATTAGTAGTTTTTGAGAATGAGTTCTTAGAAAATGTTTTGCAATATAGGTCAAATGATAAACTAAGTTCCCTAACTGCTGGCCATCTTGAATGAGGTTGGACAACTTGACCATGTTCTATAAAATGTAGTCCTTGATAATTTTGTAATTCAAACTTACCCTTTATTTCAAATTGTTTTCGAAATGGCATATATGTATAAAATCACGAAAAATATGGCCAATAAAGGGCAATAACGTTTAGATTTTCCTCAAAATTACTATGTTCATAGATTTTAATAAGCTAAACATTTTTTGCAATTGAAACATAACCTCCATTTCAAACTGTTTTTGAATAATAAGACAAAGCGTACAAAATAGTGAAAAATTTGACAAAAAAGGGCAATAACTCCTATATGGGTTTTGACATTTTCTTCAAAATTTCCCTATAGGTAGACAATGATTTGCTGAACATTTTTGCAATTGAAACTTAATCTTTATCTGTTATAGTTTTAAAATATAAAAAAAAGTAATGGTGGATTATATGATACCCCGGCACGTTTCACAAAATTTCGAAGTATCAAGGGGCATAACTCCAGAACCCCTTGGACCTCTGAACCCATAGTCGAACTCGACCTGAGTTTTGTGGTGAACAAGCTACATACCAAGTTTGAAGACTGTATGTTATTCCGTTCAAAAGTTATCAGTCGGAAACCTTTGGGGGACAGACGGACGGACGGACAAAGGGACGGACACACAACTAAGGGTATCACATAAAACCACGCCACTACGTGTGGCGGGGTATAAAAACCTCAAAATTTTGAAAATTTTAAGAAAAAGGGCAATATTTCCTGCAAGGATTTATGGATTTCCTTCAAAATTGGAGGGTGGGTAGATCTTGCTAAATGGAAAATTTTACTCTGTCACATTATTAATATCTATAATGGTTTGCCAAATACTGCAACTTACCCCTAAGTCCGTTTTTTAGTATCAGCCACCATATTGTTTGACATCTGACATAGAAAAAAGCAAATTTAAAACAAGATTCCCTAGTGATGATTCAGTTCAAGTTTGGTTCCATTTGGCCCTGTGGTTTCAGAGGAGAAGATTTTTGAAAGTGAGCTAACAAAATAGACAGATGGACTATACATGTATATATCAAGTGATGACAAAAGATCACCCTTGCATAGCCAGGTGATCTACAAAAGAATTCTAAAAATACATTTATTATATTCATAGGTAACTTCAAACAATAGCAATATAAAAAAAAAATCAAAAGTGATAACAATTCAAATATATACAATCAATACAAAATGTGTTTTCGTTTAAAGCTAATATCACATATCATTTCTAAATTGCACTCTTTTTCAAACAATATACATTTAGGAATAAGAATGTGAAACACTTATGCCCCTAAGTAGCTAATAGGAAAAAAACTTTAGTATGAATGGTAATTTATGTGCTTCGGTGGAGTTTAATGTATTTATAAATTCTGGTATCAATTGAAAAGTTAAATAACAATAAATACACCTGTGAAATACAAAGTCCCAATCACTTAAATTTAAAAGATTTATCTATGTTAAATATTCAATGAAGTGAGTGAATAATACAAGTTTTTTTCCATACAAATTATGTAGATATCCAGATATATTTTTTCATTAGAGGATTCATCGTTTCTATGTATGAAATAAACTTTGCCAATATTGTTGTAACAACGGAAAAAGTCCTGGTGCATTCAAACGATTAAGCTGATCAAGGAAAGATAAATCAAATTAAGATATACTTCCCCTTTTTGTGAAGACATTTTATCAGAAAGTCACATGCCTTTTTGTGAAGACATTTTATCAGAAAGTCGCATGCCAAGGTCAAAGTCACAAAGTAAAATATTCTGGTATCATCTAAAGGGTTTTACAGCAAGTAATTAATATGTCAAAAAGTGATGTGACTTACCATTCAAAATATATATCCATTTCTAAAGTTTTATGGGGTTGTTCAAATGCCAAGGTCACAAAGCCAAATATTCTGGTACCAACAAGAAGTACACATGCCAAATATCAAAACCCTGTATGTTATCATTCAAAAGATATATCTAGTTGTAAATCATATAATTTTTTTAAAAGGCTGTCACATCTGGGGATCAAGACCCAAAATATGTGTACATACAATGAATGCTAAATATGAAAGCTTTTCTCATACCCAATGTTTTTTTTCTGACAAACAGAGAGACCAAAAACTTTATGTATCACAAATTTTTGATTCCCAGGAGCATAACAATAAGATGAGCATATAACTTATATGCAGATGAGTTCACTGGGATTATAAAAAATAATTAACATCACATTTGTCATTTTCTTTTTCTGCCTTTCCATGGTCACTTCTTTATAGATACTTAATATCTGTCATAATCATCAATGTGTCCTACAAATACACAGAATAATTAATTAGAAGAAAGGTAAGTAGTTCATTCTATTGATAATTTGTTCTCTATCAGATTTCACACATATTTCGGTTTATGGTTCTCCAAATGTTTTGATTTGATCTGCAATGAAGAGACATTAGTTGTCAAAATGACCATATGTAGAAACTAAATTAAGAGCATCTTCGGTCTTTTGGTATCCAACAAACATACACATATCTTATTAAACAGTAAAGTTGAGTCGTCATGTACAAAATTAATATTCAGCATTTTTGCTTAATTTCTGGTTTATATTTTTTACTTTGAATTTCATTAGTTACATGTACCTGATATCATTAAAATAGTTTTTTTCAAGACTTCATAATTGATTGGTATTTTTTTTTTACATTACTTTTAAACATTGAAATGAGGTCTCTCTGAATAACTTTGGCAAGAAGGAGCCCTTAGGATATAATATGCAAATACAAAGTGAAATCCAAAATGCAAATGCCCGGCTAGGCATAAATTTAAGGAAAAATTTGTTAGCATCTTAAAATGTCAAGAAAATGCGAAACAGCCAATCAGAATGCAGCACATGTATATGTAAAGGTTACAGTATCCACCGTCAAATAAGTTCAAAAAGAACACATTTCATAGCTCACCTGGTGATATAATCTCCAGTTGGAAAGTATTTTCTGCTCACCTGGTGAAATAATCTCCATTTTGAAAGTATTTACTGCTGCTCAACTGGTAAAACAATCTCCAGTTGGAAAGTATTCACTGCTCACCTGGTGAACTAATCTCCAGTTGGAAAGTATTTACTGCTCACTTGGTGAAATGATCTCCAGTTGGAAGTATTTACTGCTCAACTGGTGAATAATCTCCACACAGAATAAATCTCATAGATAATATGAATCTAACATGAGTTGATGTGCAAGACAAGGAAATCTCATACAACCAAGGGCAAGATTAAGGTTGTCTCTGACGAGGCTGTGCCGAGTCAGAGACTACCTAATCTTGCCCGCAGGTATGTGAGACTTGCCTTGTCTTGCATACCTATCCATGTTTGATTTGTTTTCTCACCCTACCAGCACAAAGGGTCTGTTGCGTTGCTCATTTCCACATTGGGCATCATGTTACGTGCTATCAAGGGTAATAATCAATTTCTATTGACACTAAATAATTCAAAACAAAATGCATTACAATGTCATTGACTTGGCTTACTCTGGATTTTCATTTGTTTTTTTGTTTTTCACTTGTTTACGGTGAAATCGTTGATCTGGAATTTGACCTTCGTTACGTTTGTTTACTTATGGGAGTTACGTCCCCTTTTAAGACGTCACAAGATTCGAGGGCGGGATTTGACGTTTTTCAATTTACAGCTTTCTATATGAACACAACATATTTTATTGGTTTTTTATTAACAGCATCCAACACATCAATTTATGCTACTTATCACTTCTGTTGCACTTTTAATACCAAACAAAATGATAGATCATCTAGGACGATGATGACCGTAATTTCGTGGGAAAAAGTGCATGTAACTTGTCTCACCCATGGGTGAGACTGCAAAATCTCACCCAGGCTTCGGTTACATAGAAAGCAATACATGTAGGGTGAGAAATATCCTAGGGAAATATCCATTTGGAACTTATTTCACAGGATACTATTTTAGATTACATATACACAGTTAAATTTTTTTTTCATAACAGTTGGGTCCATTTTAAAATTGCCCCCATCTAAGGACTAGGTTTGGGTATAATTGGACTGTAAGTTTCTGAGAAGAAGATCTTTGAATGTTTACTCCATTGGGTTCAATAATAAAATTTAAATCTATGTTCCGGCTGACCATACAAAGCTAATTACAAAGTTTCACATTTGTATGATTGGCCATTATTGATACTAATGTGATGAAAAAAAAGACACACATTCAACTTCATACCCCCTCTCAAGGATTAGAGATGTAATGATACATTATGATACATGTTCTATGATGTCAAAACAAAATATTACTGCAATGATGATTCTTTGAAATGGAAATTGCATTGAATACTTATAACACTAACCTTGTCAACCTGGATGTCTGTGTTCACAAAGCTTACATTGTCAGTCACAGGTAGGGGAATTCCCTTCTCACCTAGTTCTTAAAAAATATACACTTTATTAATATAACAATAAATGTTACACATTTTCTACAAAATTTCACAATACTCATCAAGTTGTATGTTGTCTGTATTTCCTGTTTTCTACATTGCAATACACATAAATAGGTGTTCTGCCTATAGATCTACTATTAAGGAGAATATGACAATCTTTAACACAGAATGTGTACAAATAGCTTATTGAAAATTTGTCATCAGATCTGAAGTTCCTACCTTAAAATTTCAAAGTAAAAACAACACTAACCCAATCACAAAAGGATGAACTTATCGTGAACCTAATAAAACACTTTTTTTTGTAATTTCATTATCTATAATGAATTGCTGATTATTGTCTTGATAACACTAATTACATGTAATTGATAGATTGGTACAAAAACATATTTTGGTAACTCTGATGTGAAATCAGTGATGCCTAACAACCCTGCATATATAACTAGTGACATTTAACAAATTCAGTTTAAATAGAAAATGAATTTGAATATAGAATTTTTTCAAACCACAAGACATATCACACTTATCAAATGTTGTAAATTTTCATATGATTTCAGATTATCAAAATATTATATTATATTTACTTTATGTAAAAGTCCTGTCTTGCCAACTTGTCCAATTTTTTAGTTCAAAATATACAAGCCACTACATGTATACAAGTTAAACAATGAAATGATATGGAGTAAATGCATACGAGACAAAATCTCTACACATAATTGGTAAAACCAAGCAATGGAAACACGGTTTTATTGTTGTTCTTCATCTTGAAGTCACCATGATGTCTTCAACAATGAGGTCTGCTCATACCTCATAGTAAGTTCAAGACAGCCCCTAGAACTGGATGGAGTGGAATTTATTATAAAAAAGTACATTTAAACTTACTCTTTAGCTATAATGGTTTAATAAGTAAAAGTACAAGTGATCTTACTGTTAAGCTGTGGTTTTACAAAGCTGTTCATTGCAGTTTTTGCAATGAAGTTCAGCATGAAGTCCTGCAAAATAAATCAATAAAAACAAATAAAGTATCATATTGCAGTTGAAGTATGTCTGTATATACGAAGTATTAAGGCCAATTTACACGGCAATGGAAGTTGCATGTGTCTTTAAGCATGATAAAAATAACTGTGTAAACCATACATTTTTTGTGAAGCATGCAATTTTTGAATTTGCATGATAAAAAATTTGGAGAAGAACATGTTCTATTTCCTGATTAAGGTTGCATGCATCTTTTTTTCTTTACACCAATGAAAACCATATCAGAAAGGTCAGAAAGGGTCAAACTGACATTTGTAAACAATAACACATGGGAAGGAAGTTTAGCGCTTATGGCTGAAAAGAAAAGGGTAAAGACCGAAGTTTTCCACTCTGTCAGGATCTTCAGATAATAGTTCTTGCAGTGATGCATGATAAGAACCCTCTTCAGTTCTCCTTGTTATCCATTTCTTCCTCCTCTTTAGAGGTATAACTGCCCAGCGGCAGACATAATAAGTATCATGCATACAGGGACAATAATTCTATCTTCCACTTTGTTTATGTTTGACATTGGCATTGGGTGGAAATAGAGGTAAAGATGGTCGCATGCAAATTTTTATTTTTTGTAATTCTATGTATCATGATGCAATAGTTGCATGCTTCAAGAGGCATGCGACTTTTATCACTGTGTAAATGGGCCTTTAAAAATTTATCTTTTTATGTGCGTCCCATTTGGTATAAATGGGAAGCTGGAATACCCTTTTCACAAAAAGTGCATGCTGGTCACCTCATCATATACTTTTACTGATACATGTATTAAGGTAGTTTGGGTGTCTTAAACTGGGCATCCATCTTGCCCATGAGATGAAAATTGGAATTTACCATTAAAATGTTGTTAAAATGATTCTGAATACTTCATAGGTAATAAATAACATAAAATAAGAAACACTTTTGCTGCAAGTGTGTTAGATATGTTATATTTTTGAAAAACACTTATTTTATTAAAGGGAGATAATTCTAAAGAAATAATAAGGGGAAAATCACATTTTCATGATTTTTTCAAAAATATGATCAGTGAGCCCAATTTTTTTATCTCATATTTTAGAAGTTATTTCTTAAACACAGTCTATACTACAAAATCTATCGTTTTATTCATATAAAAAATTAAAAAATAGTATTTTCTCCCTATATAGACTCTATTAAAAAGCTCAAAAACTTTCCATTTTCGGAAGCTTCTAGCGGAAAAACAAGTTCGGTGACATATTGATTTTTTATACTTAAATATTAAAGAGCATGCAATAAACTACTATTCACAGAAAAATAGGAAAATTCTATTGTTTTGTTTTTAGTCACTGGAGCTACCTTAACCCTTTTATTGTTGTGATAATATCCTTTATTGCAGTTGGTTTTTGTCTGCAACGACCATGGATTGTTGTTTTGTATGGAATATGGCGACAATAAAATTTTGTCTTCCTTGTATAGACAATAATTTTAGTCTTGCATTGACAGTGGGTTTGTCTTACATGTACCATTAGTTTTGTCCTGTGTGGACAACAGGTTTTTGTGTTGTGCACATATGAACATGGGTTTTTTATCCTGCATAAACAAAGAATTTTGTGATTCTTGAATAATGGATTTTTGTCTTCCTTGCATAGAAAATGGGTTCCTTGTCTTGCATGGAAAATTGGTTTTCATCTTGCATGGATATAACAAGTGTTGTCTTGCATGGACAATGAACTTGTGCAGCCAACAGTTTTTTGTCTTGTTTGAAACAAAAGGTTTTTACATATCAAAGACAATACTTACATTAACATTTCCTACGTTGGATTTTATCACATGAAGATCAATACTGAAACATATAATATAATGCATCTATTAAAAATGTCTACTTATTTAGAATTACAATATGTAGATGATCTAACATATGTATACATATGTATTCGAAGCCATGCTATAACAAGAAATTGCACCTGTTGGATTGCCAAGCAGAGGACTTCATCCTTCAGGTAGAAGTAGAATTTAAAAAAATTCATATTTGACAACATTTTGTACCTTAGTCAACAATACATCATTCTGTACATAAAACAGAAGTATGTGTCCTTCAGTCATGGGAGTTGTTCCATACAACTTATCATAGAGGTTGCATTATCATTTTTGAAATCAATTGCTCCATTTGAAATTGAGAAAAATGTGACAAAAAAAATCATGTTTCACTTCATTTTGTCACAAAACTTTCATAAAACTGAAGCTTATGTCCGAAAGGATAGGCAACAGTAAGTTCCTTACAACTTATCAAGTACTAGAGACTGTATACTAACTTTGAAATCCACTCCTAATGTTTAAGCTGAGAAATATGCAACACAAATTCATGTGTCACTACATTTTGTAAACAAGTATACATTTTGTCAAACAGGAAGTCAAACAAGATTGAAAAGAGCTTCCTTACAACTAAAATAAAGAGGCTGCATACCAAGTTTGTAATCAATCTCTGTAGTACAATTTGAAAGAATAATACAGTACATAAATAAAGAGAAGAAGCTGATAAGAGATGGGTACCTTCAGGTGTAATGGAGGGATATAAAGATGTAGACAGACAACCCCCATCTCTATATACCATCAACTTTTCAAGCGGGGGGGGGGGGGG
>MJUU01028927.1:25359-39076 GCA_002080025.1 Modiolus philippinarum
TGCGACACCTGATGAGTGATTTCAGTTAGATAGGCATTGAAAGCAAGTGTATAAGCTGTCAAGGTAGTTAGGATATCACTGTGAAAACATTTACCATTTCCTATCATCAGTCACTATAAATCTAAAACTGCCCAAATTTTCCGTTTCCAACCTAACTCAGTATATGGCAAAACTCTTTAAAATGTCAAAAGTCTGCCTTGACAAATGGAGGCATTATAACGGGGTTTTTCTGTAAATAACTTATTGGTGTATTATAATCAAATTTTATATAACTTTTTCAATAAAATGTAATACATACTCCATGTTGTCAATTTCTGCCTTTATGTAAGCATTTTTAGCTCCAACTGTTACATTCACAACTGCTCTCATTGTCTGAAATAAAAAACAAGAGGCTCTCAAGAGCCTGTATCACTCACCTGGACCATGGCTGACATAGATAAAAGGTATTTCCAATAGGAAAAACAAAACATAAAATTTAGCAGAATACTTTTTTTTCTAAAATTACAGTTTTCTTGTTTGGTTTCCATGGCAACAGAAAAATCCACCATCCATTACAACCCATAACAGAACACCATTCAAAAAAAATTTGGGCAGGGGTTCCCCTTATAATCAAGGTAATACATAATGCTGAAATTGAAACATTCAGACCACAATTCAAATAAAAATTCAAAAAATTTGGGCAGAGGTTCCTCTTAAAATCAATAGGCCCAATGTAAAAACTATGTTCCAAATGGTGGCCATTGTGGCTTAGATACGGACTTGGCGGATACCTTTTTTGGAAGGGATCATCTAAGGATCATTGTGACTAAGTTTGCTTATGATTGGACTAGTAGTTTCTGAGAAGATCTGTGAATGTTATTTCCATAGGGTCCAATGTTAAAACTATGTTCCCCATTGGCGGCCATCTTGGATTAGGTAAGGACCTGTCGGATATCTTTTTTGGAAGGGATGATCTAAGGACCATTGTGTCCAAGTTTGGTTATAATTGGACGGATTGTTTCTGAGAAGAGGATCTTTGAATGTCTTTCCCATAGGGTCCAATGTTAAAACTATGTTCGCCGTTGGTGGCCATCTTGGATTAGGTACGGACCTGTTGGATACCTTTTTTGGAAGGGACCATCTAAGGACCATTGTGTCTAAGTTGGGTTATAATTGGACTAGTAGTTTCTGAGAAGAACATCTTTGAATGTCTTTTCCATAGGGTCCAATGTTAAAACTATGTTCCCGCTGGCGGCCATCTTGGATTAGGTACGGACCTGTCAGATACCTCTTTTTGGAAGGGACCATCTAAGGACCATTGTGTCTAAGTTTGGTTATCTAAGTTTGGTTATTATTGGACTGGTAGTTTCTGAGTAGAAGGTCTTTGAATGTCTTCCCATAGGGTCCAATGTTAAAACTATGTCCCCCGCTGGCAGCCATCTTGGATTAGGTACGGACCTGTCGGATACCTTTTTTGGTAGGGACCGTCTAAGGACCATTGTGACTAAGTTTGGTTATAATTGGACTGGTAGTTTCTAAGAAGAAGATCTTTGAATGTAATTTCCATAGGGTCCAATGTTAAAACTATGTTCCCCGCTGGCGGCCATCTTGGATTAGGTACAGACATGCCGGATACCTTTTTTGAAGGGGACCACCCAAGGACTATTGTGACCAAGTTTGGTTCCAATCGGCTCAGTAGTTTCAGAGGAGAAGATCTTTGAATGAAAAGTTTACGATGGACGGACGATGGATGGACATATCAGCACAGTGCAGTGATAATAGAATTATCATCGCTCGGGAACAATTGAAAATTGCACAAATTAGCGATAATATCTATACACAGCAAAAGTGTCTTTATATTGTACATTCTAATATGGCTTCCTGTATAAGCTTTGTAAATAGAGTCATGTTATAATACCAATATAACATTCTTAGCACATGCGCAAAAGATGCTTAGTTTCTGTTGCATATTTTGAATCTATTTTTCATTTTAACTGTCAAAATCATCTACCATCCACTAACAATTGTTTTAATTAAATTTGTTTCCGAAATTCATTATGGAATTTTTTTACTTGAAAAGGCAATGTTCGGGACAAACTTTAATTTTCCTACTTGTGACGTCACAAATAATATCGTAATGTCCGGTTCGTAAGCAGCGTCGGTTGGAAAGTTTGAATTGAGATTAAGAGGACTTGAGGCATTTTCTACAGTTAAATAAGCAATTTCATCAAACGAAAGTAAGTTTTTGTTGTATTTGTGGAAAGTTTTTTGTCTGTGTATTTGTTTATCAAAATCAAAATGTTACGGAACAATTAGATAGTCGCTGCTCGCTTCGGGTATAAAATGGGTGAAATTTCCATATCAGAATCGAAATAAATCATACCCACCAAATACTATATTGTCATTATAACATGGGCTTTCGTTGTTTTTGCATATTTTACCCCTCGCTAACGCTCGGGATAAAATATTTGCAAAAACAACTCAAGCCCATGTTATAATGACAATATAGTATGGCGGCCATGTTTTATTTCTTAAGTAGACTCCAAGAAAACGAATATACATGTGGGATAAATACAGATTAATACATGGGCATTTCGATATTGGCCTGGTTATCATCCGGAGTCACCCATATTGGCCCGAAATGAAGTCAAGGGACAATATGGGTCAAGGGTTGATAATCAGGTCAATATGGAAATGATCATGTATTAAATTATTTATAACATACTTCCGACATTTAGAAATGCCAGGCCGCTACGGACCGGAAGTTGCTAATTTATCCAGGCCAATATGGACCGGCAGTTGTTTATTTTGTCTGAGATGCATGAGGAGCATACAATAACCTGCTATTTTACTGGGATGTGAAAATATGAACAGTTTACTTCTGGTCATATTGATCATACAAAAACCTTTTTATTTCTACTAAGTATGTAATTAAGGAAAATATCAGCAAATCAATATTTTTTTTCATAAAACAAAAGCACTTCTTATATGCTTTGTACTAAATGTCCAATCTATATAAATTCCCAAAAGAAGAACACATCGCCTCTTTGAATAAAGAAGAAATTTCAAAAATATGCACCAAAGTTCTTGAAATGGAATATTTTCATTCCAGTTCAACTTTACAGAAGTGTTATGATGATAATGATGATGACATGAGATTTTCCTGGGGAAAATCTTCAACTAATTTGTTGTGTAAACAATTAATATGGAGTAAATGTACATGAGACAAAGTATCTACAAATACATGGTAAAACAAGCAATGGAACAACACTTTCATTGTTCTTCTTCATCTTGCAGTTTAAAACTGGCATTTCTCTAATTTCTAGCAAATTTAACCAACGCCTGACCAGTGTGATAAAAATATTTCTCGTCTCTAGTGAGAGAACAACTCACGTGGAATTTCCCGCCAAATCTATTCGGAACATAATCCTCGGTGTTTTACATAATGTGACTAGAGAAACATTTTCTACAACTTAAACATTTTGATTATGAAATTTCTCACATCTTGTTAATTAAATTTTCAATGTTTAAATACTTGGCAAGCCTCGTTTTCAAACATTTGCAAAATTTATTTAACTCAATGTGAGAAATTTCATAACCCACTTAGTTGTCATTGTAGAAACTATATTTAGTGTGGTGACAAATGAAATAAGGTGCAATGTAACAAAGTTTCACCAGGTAGTACTTTTTACATTAAAAAAATTCCATGCTTTTGTCATACATTGTATATTATGAGGGAAAATAAAACTACAAAACAAAGTTTAAAGTGAGCTAATCAAACTATTTATAAGTTAGAGTGTGTGTTTTTTTTTAAATTGCCTTCAAATTGACAAATTATACTAAGTTCTTCTTCTGCTGTGTAAAGATTATTCAATAATTCCTACAAGAAAAATCTCAAGTTTACCAAAAAGTATACAGATCCGTCCATCATACCAAATATCTCTTCAAATCAAATTTTGAAGTGAATTGGCCATAGGGTTGTCATGTTAGAGCGTGACATGTAAAATAAACTGCTGCGCCAAGAGCGCATGATACGCCCGTCCACTGTCAACTCGAACTTTTTAACAATTAACAAATATCAAATTAAAGTCCAAGGGCCATAACACTGTACAAAATTAACCAACTGAAACCAAATTCCAACTTGATCTGTATCTCACCTAGATATACTCATATACCAAATATGAAATCAATATGTCAAGCAGTTACAGAAAAAACTCCGAAAACCTATATTTTTCAAAATTTCACTAAGTCTAAGGGCAATAACTCTGTACAAAAATCAACCGACAGAAACTAAATTCCAACTTGATCTGTATCCTACCTAGATATATTAATATACCAAATATGAAAGCAATATGTCAAGCGGTTACAGAAAAAACTCCGGAAACGTATATTTTTCAAAATTTCACTAAGTCCAAGGGCCATAACTCTGTACAAAATCAACCGACTGGAACCAAACTCATACTTGATCTGTATCTCACCTAGATATACTCATGTACCAAATATGAAATCAATATGTCAAGCAGTTACAGTAAAAAAACTCCAAAAACCTATATTTTTCAAAATTTCACTAAGCCCAATGGCCATAACTCTGTACAAAATCAACCTACCGGAACCAAATTCGACTTGATCTGTATCTCACCTAGATATACTCATATACCAAATACAAAATCAATATGTCGAGTGGTTACAGAAAAAATCTCAGGAAACCAAAAAGTTAACAGACGGACGGACGGACGGAGGGTATATCATAATATGTCCGTCTATCGATGGGCATATAAAAATGCCTTAAAATGACAAATTTAGTATCATAACTCTTGCTAAGAAAATGGAAATTTCAAGAAAAGTATACAGACTATGAAGCCATCATATCCAATACCTCTACAAAGTTTAATGCGAATTGGCCAAAGGGTTGTCAAGTTAAAGCGCAACATGTAAATAATTGCCTTAAAATTAACGAATAAAGTCCCATGACTCTTGTAAGAAAAATTGAAACTTCATGGAAAAGTATACAGATCATGAGGCAATCATACCAAATACCTTTACAAAATTTGAAGAAAATTGGCCATAGGGTTGTCAAGTTAGAGTGCGACATGTAAATAATTGCCTTAAAATTGACGAGAAAAGTCCCATAACTCCTGCAAGAAAATGAGATTTTCAAGAAAAAAGTATATAGATGGTAAGTTAGAGTGTGACATATGAAACCGATGGACAATCAGACATCGGTATACCATAATATGTCTGTCATCAGACGGAAGTATAAAAAAATTGAAAATCCATGTAAAAAATTTTTGAAATATAAGACATCAAATCTTTGGCTGGAAATGGTTCTCTTTAGAGATTTCCTACATTTTCATTTTGCTCCTTATATTCTTTAAAATATTTGAAAAGATCATCTGCAGCTAATAAAATTTTGTACATTGGCTATTTGTGTATTTTTAAGTGACATCTGATCAAGAAAATATAAACAATTTCCAAAAATATCATACCCTGTTTGAATGGATAAAAGTTATAACTGGATATCAAATGCTACTGAGATTTGTGGCCCACACTCGCATCAAATAAACAGTATTGTTTTTGAATTCTTCAAAACAAAAATTGTCAACCTCCGTGGCTTGAACACCCAGAGGACTAATAAAACAATTCAAACTATAGAGGTGTTTGAGCTATCATGGTTGAAATTGTATTTAAATTCAAACAATGGGCCCAGAAAAAAGGTTTGAGACATCCATGGTGTTAAAGTTATTGCAATTCGAGCCATAGAAGTACATGTACAACTGTAAATCCTCTTTTGTAAATATATTTTGGAAAGGAGAAGTAACTGTTGCTATACCTATGCGTAGCATAAGAGGCTGAAATATAAAACCACATACAGCATTTAATGCAAGTAGGAATGTATCATCTTTGGTCGTAGACATTATAATTTCTCCTCCACATAAGACCTGGATTTTTCCCTTCGATGTGAACATCTTTGGAGTGATACTGCTCGACATAAACATCTGTACTTGTCTGTTGGGATACTTCTTACCAATCTGTAACAAATACAACAAAAGTCATGTTTAATTTCACAATCAAAACTTTAATCAAAATTCTAACATGGCTCTTGTTAATTGTCAACCAGTATAATACTCGATAACCATATACTTGGCAAATGCGCAAATGGTATCAGAATAACAGTAAAAGTAAAAACAACCATGTTTTTAATTTTGTTAATTGTAGTTTGTGAAGGAAATAAATGCTAAGACAATTTTCACTAAATTATGCCTTTTAGACGCATGTATAAATGTGTATTGTTTTGCTTTCAATTTGGATTTTGAACTTGTATCTGTTTGAAAACTTCAGATGGTGTATTTTTACATCATAGAAGAGTTTCCAATTGGTGAATTTTCCCAGAAATTTTGACGTCAAAAGAATCAAAATAAATCATGGCAGCTGGTTTATGTGTTAAATTTGAATATAAATGACCAGCCCATGGTTAAATGACAATAAACATATACCTGCCATGTCTCTGCAAAAGGAATGAATTTGAGTGTAGTTTCCTAGTAATTACATGTATATTTGTGTTTGTAGGACACACTTGATGCTGCTGCAAAATACATGTTGTGGGTCCTACATGATACACATTGGATCTTCTGCAAGGTACAAGCCCAAGCTAGCCAATAAGGCCAAGTGAAAATTTGCATACCTGCCAACTGCATACCTGCCAACTATCCCTATTTTGTTGGTTTCTCCCATGAGAGTATCAAACTATAAATTTCAGAGAGTCATTATTAAGAGTATTTTTAAGGGTACATATGCATACCAATATATTTACTTTTCTATATGCAAAGGCTTCCATGATTAATCAGTACGATTAAGCAGTGACCACAAGGAACCAATCACACTGAATGGCACACTCCAACTACTATTTCACTTTCACTTTCACTTTTACTGTAAGGCCATTCAAAATAAATTGTTAGTTTCTCAAGCCTTTTTATTTTAAATTAGATGTGGGCGGCGGTTTTTATTTTATTGCTTCTTGGATGTCATCAAAATCTAACTTAGATTTCACTTTTATGACGTAATTTATATACATCCGAGTTTAATCAATATGATATTCGAACAAGAACTTCAGGTTTGGGTTAAATTTTGAACATAAAAGTTATAATTACAAAAAACATAGGTAATCAACGATTACAAAGTTCGCCTCGTTATGGCACATTGTCACAGCAACCAAATTTTGCCTGGATGCTGACATACTATCAAAATTGCATGCATATGCAAGGTTACATGAACCAACAAGCTATGAACTCAGATGCATACATTATTGTAAGTCATTCATGCGTAAAATGTAGGTTTAAGTGACCTAATTTTGTCTTAATACTGACCTACCATCACAGATGCATGCACATGCAAGATGATCCTACCATGTACAGTACCTGAGATCTGATCCCTGACATGAACTTGATGGTAAGTCACAAAAGCAGAAAATGTAGGTCAAAGTGACCAAATTTTGCCTGGATGCTGACCTACTATCAGAGATGCATGCATGTGCAAGGTTAGATGATCCTACCATGTACAGTGACAGAGATATCAACTCGGACCTAAACTTGAATGCAAGTCAGTCAAGCGTAAAATGTGATCAAAGTGACCTAATTTTGCCTGGATGCTGACCTACCATCAGAGATGCATGAATGTGCAAGGTTAGATGATCCTTCCATGTACAGTGACTGAGATCTGAACTTGGACATAAACTTGAATGTAAGTCACTCAAGCGTAAAATGTATGTCAAAGTGACCTAACTTTGCCTGGATGCTGACCTACATCAGAGATGCATGCATGTGCAAGGTTAGATGATCCTCCCATGTGCAGTGACCGAGATCTGAACTCAGACGTAAACTTGAATGTAAGTAAGTCAAGCGGAAAATGTAGGTCAAAAGTGACCTAATTTTGCCTGGATGCTGACCTACCATCAGAGATGCATGCACATGTACAGTTAGATGATCATACTATAGTTACTGAGATATGAACTTGGATGTAAATTTTAATGCAAGCCACTCAAGCGGAAAATATAGGTCAGAGAGACCTAATTTTCTTTGAGGCTGTGAGATAGCCCAAGATAAACCTGCATGCAAAGTTTGATGATCCTACACTGCATAGTTACCAAAATATATACCCAAATCAGACGCGGACGAAGATGCCGGGGGCGCTGGGGGTACTCCAATAGTTCACCTCAACGAAGTTGAGGCAAACTAAAAATGGTGGAAATTGAAAAAAGTTTTGACATGGCCACCTTTGTGCAGATGTGGGCAGGGCTTCAGAAACATTATTTTCTAATAGCCTAAACAATACATTTTGACCAAAAAATCCGAATACATCAAATGTAAGGGCATGTATGTTTTGATCTCTGAAATGTACATGAATTACATGTTGCAGTGGACATGCATATTCCACTAAGTATGAAATTGGTTCTTACCTGTGGAATGATTGATCCAATACATGGTTCACCACTACATGTTGTATTCAGGACACCTCTGACTTTGGTATAAAACTTATCTGTGGAATGATTGATCCAATACATGGTTCACCACTACATGTTGTATTCAGGACACCTCTGACTTTGATATAAAACTTACCTGTAGAATGATTGATCCAATACAAAGTTCACCACTACATGTTGTATTCAGGACACCTCTGACTTTGGTATAAAACATATCTGTGGAATGATTGACCCAATACAAGGTTCACCACTACATGTTGTATTCAGGAAACCTCTAATTTTGGTATAAAACTTACCTGTGGGATGATTGACCCAATACAAGGTTCACCACTACATGTTGTATTCTGGACACCTCTGACTTTGGTATAAAACTTACCTGTGGAATGATTGATCCAATACAAGGTTCACCACTACATGTTGTATTCAGGACACCTCTGACTTTGGCAGGAAGCTTCAAATTAAACATAAGGAATGAAGTAAATATTGCATTATTTAAATCTGGTAAATAATGAGTGCTTAATGCACACTCCAGAAAATATATAGAGTCAATTACATAATAAATATCATTTTCAGATGGCCTATTGTATGTATAATTTGCATGAAGTTATAATGGTTTTCTACATGTAATTTATCAAGATTAAACCAATTTTTCTATAATACAAAACATGTATTTTACTACTCTGATAATATTGTACATACAATACCTGCTTTTCAAACATACAGATACAATGGTAAAACCTGTCTAATCCAACACCTGAGTATTCCAACATCCTTTCAAACTGTACATAATTTTTTGTCACAAATACAAAGTTTTTTAATGATTTTTAATCCTGAGTATTCCAACATCCTGAATAATCCAATACACTGTATTGGTGCCTTAATAAATTGTTTGTTAGATTAGATAGGTTCCACTGAATATTCCAGTGAAATTTGGCTTGGCTGTTATGTATTTGTGATGACTTGCAAAAATGTCTGTGTGACACAGTTGACCCAACAAAGTTACTTTATTGTCCACACTTTCATCAGTACTTCTCCGGAAAATAATTTGTTGAAACATCACTCTGATATAATATCAGGTTACTCAGAAAGTGCCAGAAAGTTAAAATTTATCCAAAATTGCTCAACCATATAATATAGGTCAAACAAACTTAATTATCCTTGATTTTTGTTAAAATCATCAAGATTGCTAATTTTAAAAAACATCAGTGTGATTTAATGCATATTTTGAGAAATAGATGATAACATCCACATGCAAATTTAGATTTCACAAAAAAAAATCAAGCCTAAAAAACAGGCAAAAAAATTTACGATAAATCTGAATACTTTCCTTTCATGCTAATACGTATAAATACCACATCTCATGGCATTGTAGCAAAAGAAAGTATTTTTTTATTCAAATGATGAAAAATTCATTTATATAAATTAATAATTAATTCAGACCCATTAAAACATATATACATACATCTTTTGATGTTAAGTTGTAAGCCAACATCCCATGTTTCTGTGCTTCATATGCCATTGTGTTGAAAGGGTAGGTTGACATCCAAACATAGAACATTTTGTTACTTCCTTTAATTTCAGGCATTAAAGATGGATAAAATGGTGCTTCCTGTGCATGGCTACTCCAGTACACCTCACCCTGTAAATATTATATCCTATGAATTTGTTTCTCAATAAATGTACATGTATTTTCATTGAAGACATTAAAGGAGATAAATTTAACTAATAAAAATTAGTTTAAAATTTGTAATACATGTATAATACAACTCTACCAAAGAGTTTGAAATCTCATCCTAGAAATATAACATTGTCATACCCCCTGCTCCATGTTAGATTCCTGACAAAAAGACAATCAAATCAAATTTTCAAATAGCTGGTGCACAATGGCAATATGTTTTGAACATGCTGTGAAAGTTTCAGTGAATTTCATCAAGTGGTCAAGGAGGAGTTGTCGCCACAAAGTTTGTACCCAATGGTGGACAGACGAACAAACAGATTCACAGACTGACAAACAGATGGATAGACAAAAGAGGCCAAGCAATTGCAATAGCTCACAATGACCCTTTTGGTCAGGTGAGCTAAACAGGGATTTAAAAAATGCTCTAAGCCAGTAATTTACCAGAAGTAGATGTTTGATAGACCTGAGAACAGATTAAATGCTTTTCAGAATTGTAAACTCCATTTAACCAAACTTGATGATAAGAGATGTATTTCAAAAAAATATATATGTAGTTATGGGGGATCATCCATAGGGCCATCCAATGCAAACCATTCAATTAATTTAATCATGAAAATCAAGAATACAATTGGTTAAGGGAAGAAAATCTCCATGCTGTACAAGGTACTTAATCATTCTTAATTGGGCTCCAAAAAATTGATTTTTCCTTCAAATACTATCATACAATTCAATTTATCTTCAATTAGGTTTAAGAAATATAAATTGAGTAATAATCAGAATCATTTAGTTGACCGTTTTCAAGACAATTTATTATTTTTTAAATGCAGAAATTTACCACAGTGGACTTCTGGTCATGTATAAAGCCATTTATCTAATCTTGAGTAATGAGAATATATATAGTTTAGGTGTTGTTATCTAAGGAAATTGAAAATTAAATATAAATGTTTTCGACAACAAAGTCCAAATTAATGCATTTTAAGTATTCAAAGTCCTGTAACTCTTCATAGGAAAATCTGCCTATAAAAATATATATATATATAAAACAAAAGCAAGATCTTTAAGTTGGGGTTTAACACAAATTTCCCATAGGTTTAACATTGAACTGAAAAGGGGACATTTAACCTTAAAACTTGACATCGGAAGTCAATTAATCTTACTCAGATGTCTTTAAGCAAGGTGAAGTTAATATCTCTATATCAAATTACCTTTATAGGAATATAGTTACATAATAAGCAAACACTTAAAAGTAAAAGGAACATATTACTGCTACAAGTAATAAATACCTTATGGTAAGTTTCCAGGAAGTGTCCAGGGTTAAAAGCTGGGTCACTTATAAATCTATAATCCAAGGAAAACACTTTAGCAATGTCTACTGTCACTGAAAAATATATAAATAAACATTTTAGTTGTATCTACTGCTAATGAAACACATATAAATACCAGAACTAGAGGCTCACATGAGCCTGTATGGCTCACCTGGTCACTGGTTTTATTCATTGTCACCTATAGACCACCCATTCATACTATAAATCAGTTCAGCAGATGTTACATTTTCATTCTTGGATGAGGTGCAAACTAAAAATCACAAACTTTGGAAGGGATCACCAAGAGACAATTGTAACCAAGTTTGCTTCCAATTGGCTCAGTAGGTTCAGAGGAGAAGACATTTGAATGCATTTCCCATAGAGTCCCTATATTAAACTATGTTCCATGCTGGCGGCCATCTTGGATGAGGTAAGAACGTAAAAATCACAAACTTTAAAGGGGACCACCCAAGAACTATTGTGACCAAATTTGGTTCAATTTGGCTTGGTAGTTTCGGAGTAGAAGATCTTTGGATGCATTTCCCATAGGGTCCCTATGTTAAACTATGTTCCCTGCTGGCGGCCATCTTGAATGAGGTATGAACATAAAAATCACAAACTTTGAAGGAAAACATCTAAAGACTATTGTAACCAAGTTTGGTTCCAATTGGCTCAGTGGGTTCAGAGGAGAAGACATTTGAATGCATTTCCCATAGGGTCCCTATGTTAAACTGTGCTCCACGCTGGCAGCCATCTTGGATGAGGTACAAACGCAAAAATCACAAACTTTAAAGGGGACCACCCAACGACTATTGTGTCAAAGTTTGGTCCCCATTGGCTCAGTGGTTTCAGAGGAGAAGATCTTTGAATGCATTTCCCATAGGGTCCTATGTTAAACTATCTTCCCGCTGGTGGCCATCTTGGATGAGATGCAAACCTGCTGGACATATGTAGAAATTGTAGTTCTGGAAAACCTCAACACTTTTGCAATTCACATTTAACCTTTATCTCAAATAGTTTTTGAAATAAAAGTAAAAACGTTCAAAAATTGTGAAAATTCAAAGAAAAAGCGGCAATAACTCCTATGTGGGTTGTCAGATTTTCTTCAAAATTGCAGGACATGTAGATCTTACTATGCTGACTATTTCTGTTATAAAAACTTCACTTCTATCTTCTATCAATTTCAATATGTAAGACCAGAAGTAACGAAAAACTGAAAATTTTACGGAAAAGGGGCAATAACTCCAAGACGGGTAAACGGATATTCTCAAAAATTGCAGGGCAGGTAGATCTCATCATGCTGATCATTTTTACACCCCATGTCAGAATTTTGATATCTGTAATGGTTTTCAAGTAATTTGCAAAAATCAGCAATTTACCCTATGTTCTATTTTTAGTAACAGAGGCCATGTTGTTTGGTCTAGGGACATAAAAATCACAAACTTGAAAGAGCATTCCCTTGTGATGATTCGGGCCAAGTTTGGTTAGTATTGGCCCAGTAGTTTCAGAGGAGAAGATCTTTGAATCAAAGTTAACGGATGGACAGACGGATGACGGACGCCGAGTGATGGCAAAAGCTCACGTGGCCTTTGGCCAGGTGAGCTAAAAACTGATAATATTTACCCCCCTTCCCTCATCTGATTGTAAAAAAAAATTAATAAAGGGCTACGCCAAGCGCAGCATGATACAACCGCAGCATGTCGACCACTGAAATTTCAACAAAAGTAGTTTAAAGTGAATGTGGACACAGTAAAGAGCTTGACACAATAATTAGATGGACACAAAAAGAAGCTAGACACAGTTATTAACTAGAAACAAAATAGGGAAAAAACCCTTTTGATTACTTACTGATGAAAAACCGTAAGAGCTATGCAAAATATGTACTATCAACTAAAACTTTACATCCATAGAAATTCAAAGAAAAAAATCCATTGAAATCTGATGAAAAATAAAGACATGACACTTTTAGAAAAATTGCAATTTTGGCCCCTTTGACCCCTTGTAGCTCCGAAACAGTAAGAGCTACAAAAAATCCGTTGACATACTCCTGAAAGCTTATATCAAGAGGTATCCAAAGAAAAAAATCCCATCGAAATCCGATGAAAAATAAAGATTTGACATATTTAGAAAAATTGCATTTTTGGCCCCTTTGACCCCTTGTAGCTCAGAAACGGTAGGACCTACAAAAAATCCGTTGATATACTGCTGAAAGCTTAGCTCAAGAGGAATCCAAAGAAAAAAATCCCATTGAAATCCGATGAAAAATAAAGATTTGACATA
>MJUU01028927.1:40344-52770 GCA_002080025.1 Modiolus philippinarum
AAAAAAAGTCGATTGAGTCTACATTGGTTTGCATTTTTATGGTATTTCAGTGTCCAGGAAAATTGGGTTACCATGACAGTGTGCCATTATAAGGCCAATTTTGTAACTGTAACTGTTGATTACCTATGTTTGTGCGCAAGTACCCATATAAAACAAATTTTCCTGGTGTAATTTCCCATCCTCTGTAGAATTTCAGATGTTGTCAGAATTCTGCCTACCATTAGTACCGTATGAGGATATTGATTGAACAAAGATTAAGCTTTAATTTGAAATTATAAATTTCTGGAATCAAAAAAGTGAAGCAGGGTTATATACTAATGAGAATTATAAACAGTTTCTCTAGTTTTTATTCAAAGATCCTTAAATTTAAAAACGTATCTGGCGTGTCATTATTTCTTAATGTTTGTAGTTCCAATTTGTCCTTGTCAGTGTTTGAATACTAAAATAATTATCAAAACTTTCCTAAATTTTAAAATGGTACTGTTTGATAGTTAGAGAAGTAACATGTACCATGGGTTTTTAATTGGTTATGTATTTACCAATCAGCTATCAAACAGATCTTTCAAAAACATATTTTCCTCACTCACAGTGTGACGGGTGGTGTTAACAGACCAGCACATGCTTACCGTTTCGGAGCACCTGATGTTACTCTCAGTTTCATTTGAGTTCATGCTTTTGAATGTTGTGGGTTTTTTTTTTAATTTCTTCTAACGTCATTGTTCTTTGTGTGCTCGTTTTTGCCATGTCTTTGGACTTCGATTTTTGTAATCTCTATACTTCTTTGTTCCATCGGTATTCTACTGCCGTTGTTTCATCCAAGATTGCAAATAGCAGTTCACGTAACTTAGAATTAACCGTTGATTTCTATAGAAAACACATTCAAAAATCTTATGCTCTGAAATTACTCGGCCGATTGGAACCAAACTTTTTAACTAAGATCCTTGGTTGGTTCCCTTCAAAAATTGTCTCCGGCAGGATGTCTCCAGCGGGGAACATAGTTTATCATTGATCCCGGTATAGGGAAAAGGTCATTCAGATCTCTGAAACTACTAATATGAGAACGATATAGAATCTTGAGGGCCCCTTTTTGTGTTTATGCAGACAATAACAAATATTACTTCATTCTGTTAGATACATCAAGAAGCCAATTCAAAAGCAAAAAAGGGAGAGACAAATCTAAAATCGAAACTACCAAAAACATGGCAACTCAGATGTAACACAAGTTGAGACAACATTACGAAGACAAAAACAAATAGTGGGAACAAGAATTTTCATGGAAATTTGATCAAACTGGAGAAACTCTACTGCTAAATTACCTTTACATGAACTTTAAAATGCTCCTAAGTCTCAGGATTCAAATGAATTCAAATGCAGCTTTATATTTACTTAATAAGTTTTCCGATCGCTTTTCGTGCGTTATACGATCGCTTTGTTGGCAAATTTTTGCGTTGTCGATCGCATCTTCGTTTTCATTTTTCACATAAAAACTCATTTTAAATTCCTATATATGTACGTAGCAGCAAGAATGTAAAGTTTATACTGTCATTGTTGGTTTGAAATAACTAAAAATTTCAAAATACTCTTTAAATGGACCCATTACAAAACTGGTGTTATCCATGTTTACATCCGCGTTGCTGATCGCGTCCGAGTTGACGATCTCACGTTTACCGGGGTGTACACAATGTACTAGACTTGCTACAAGTCCCTCACTTATTTATTTATTTCAATCATTTATTTTATCATATCCTTCTGATAGCAGCTAAATTTATTGACAACACTTGTATACTAAACACCTCTGTACACTGTTGGATAGTAACATACTGTTGGATAGTAATAAACTTGACATTTTCATAGCATATATAATTATAAAAGGGACAATTATTAAAGGGGCAAATTTTACAGAGGGGCTTGTAGCAAGTCTTACAATGTACCAGATGATTCGACTTCACTGTGTAATTTCGGACGGACATTTCAGCCCTGTCCTGAGTATGCTAGAAAATTCCGCATGAGATCTAGGAAAATAATGTAAAAAGGCCAATTACTTTCTTTGAACTGATTTTCGACGTTAGGGACCGACCATTTAACTTGAAGTGGGGGGGGGGCTATGGTTTTTTTTCTAAAAAAATATTTTGGATCTGATTTTATGTGAAAAAATATTTTGGCTCCCAAAATGATGGAAAAAAATATTCTGAAGGAGGCTTTCTGCCCAAAGAAATAATGTTAATTTTGAACAAAAATATTTTGTTGATACATGTGCAAAAAATAAATATTTTCTGTCCAGAAAAAAAAACATATCCCCCCCCCCCCCTTTTCAGGTTAAATGGTCGGTCCCTTAGTCGATCTGTGATGAGCTAATAAAGTACTACGACTCTGAACTTTTTGTTATCAAAGTATGATTTTCATTTTTTGAGAGTAATTATTTTGGAATTTTACCGAAGGTTGTGGTAGTCTTGGCATTGGGTTAGATAGATAATGGTCGTCAGTTCCTTTCAACAGAATGCTAAATAAATTATGGACTCAAAGAATTCATTTTGAACCGATTCAAACCCCACAACTAAACAATACTAATCATTTTAAGAACATCATTAATGCATTGATAATGTTACAACATAATATTATCAAATTAGAACATCGGCAACTATGAAAGAATTATTTATGGCTGATCAGAACTATCGCTAATACACCCAAGTCCGAAAAGAGGTTAGTTCTTGAATACACCATGGCCGAAACGTCTTGCTACCAGATAATGACATTCCCTTGACCCTTTTCAATAATGCATATTTTCACTCTATAACCTTGGAATTGATCATTTGATAGGTGAAGACAATTTTAATAACAATAACGGCTACATGCATTTTTTATTATCTATTATTATGCTTCCTGTAAGAAACTGCATTAATAGTGCCTAATATACTATTTAGGCATAGTATACTATGCCTGTCACGTGACATGGAAGGCGGAGCTACAGTCTTGTCAATCAAATAGTGATGAAAATGTTACTTGTAGGGATCCCTTGTTATAGAAATCAACCTAAATTTGGTAATATCTCTAATAAAATAAAGTTTTTACCCCACTTGTGACCATTCATTTTACTTATCCCTTCATTTTATATCATGAAATAAATGAATTTTTGAGATCCGCCATAAAAAGTTATTTTTCAAATTTCCATGATATTGAAATGATACTGAAAGTAACTAATGAAAAGAACAACTATTTAGTAACTTGGAAATTGTAATAAAAAGATAAAAATTAATGACACAGTCAGCATAATAATGATAATAACATTGTGTTAAGCAATGACTATGCCAAAATAGTGGTCAGGGTTGAATACACATAGTGCACTCTCCTCCGGGTCATGCACTATGGTCTCAACCCTGACCACTATTTTGGCATAGTCATTGCTAAACACAATGTTATTATCATAATATAAAAACCCAATATACTAGTGAAAACACAATTGATATTAACTGTAAGTGGTGAACATATATGGCTTTACATGGGAAAAGGTTTATGACCCAATTGATTAAAAAAGTAAGAGTAAAATTACTCAATTGGTCAATTCGAATCTGGAGCTCTGTAATTTATATCAAGTGTGTTGCTTTAGCAGCAATTTCATATATATATATAGTTTTTATTAAACCAAAGAAAAAATAAACAAAACAGACAAACAAAGTAAATAAAAAAAAAATAAATAAAATAACTAGGAAAACTATGAGCAAAGCTCACACATACATATACCCCTGCTCCCCATTTGATCCAAGAAATAAAACATCAACTCAAATCAAATTTCCAAAATAGCTGGTGCGCAATGGCAATACGCACGGAACATTCTGTGAGAGTTTCAGTGAATTGAGCTAGCGCCACAAAGTGTGTACCCCTATGGAGGGCTCCCCATTTGATTGAAGTAATAACAAATAAAAAATACTCATAAATAGAATTTTAAAATAGCTGGCTTGTGCACCATAGAGATATGCATTAAACATTTTGTAAAAGTTTCAGTCAATTTCGCCCACTGGTCTAGGAGGAGTTGTCACCACAAAGTGTGTACCCCTAAGGCGGGATCCCAGTTTAATTGAGAAATCCCCATAAAATCAAATTCAATCAAATTTCAAAAAGGCTGGTGCACAATTATAATATACACTGAAAATACTGTGAGAAAGTTTCATTAAATTTCACTCAGTGGTCTAGGAGGGGTTGTCGCCACAATGGTGTGTAACACTATGGCTAAAAATTTGATGGGTGTTCCATGGAACACTTGTGTCCCCTGCACTACAGAAGAGCCAGTTTTGGCCTAGTGAGGCTTTAAAATCTGTAAAATTCAAATTTTATGTATCATATGCATGGCTAGAATTGGAAAAAAAATATTCTGCAAATTTGTTTAGAATATCAAAACAGTTTCGGGTTTTGCAGATTAACAGACTGAATTAACAAATGAGCTATGTTGGCTTGGCAAACCTCTTAAATCTGAAAACACAGAATTTTAAGTATAATGTGCAAAACCATACCTGATAAACAGTTTGGTTGGAATCTGACAGACAGTTGTGAAGGAGTCGAAGATTAACAAACCAAATTAACAAATGAGCTATTTTGGATCCATGAACCTCTAAAATATTCAACATCAAAATTTTAAGTATCATGTCCTCCATTATTTCAAGCGATCAACATATTCTGAAAGGCTGGTTGGAATATGACGTATTGTTTTGAAGAAATTCCACAGTAACAAAACTGAATTAACATGTGAGGTATCTTGGCTCAGCGAACCTCTAAAATCTGCAAAATCAAAATTTAACGCATCAGATGCACAACAAGATCTGGTAAACAACATATACTGCAAGTTTGGTTGGAATCTGACTAAAAGATGTGATGGAGCTGCGGATTAAAAAACCAGATTAACAAATGAGAAATGTTTACTCCATGAACCTCTTAATCTGTAAAATATAAATTCTAAGTATATGGTGCACAACTACCAATGGTAAACAACATATACTGACAGTTTAGTTGGAATCGGACTAGTAGTTTTGAAAGAGTCGCAGATTCAAAAACTGGCAAGACTCACAAATGAGCAATTTTGGCTCCGCGAACCTCAAAAATCCGTAAAATCAAAATTCTAGGTATCAGGTGCACAACTACACCGAGTGATCAACATATACTGAAAGTTTGCATGGAATCGGACTGGTAGTTTTGAATGATTTGCGGATTGAAAACCGACAGACGACAGTACTCGGCATACGTGGCGACACAACAACGAATGGACGGGTGGACAAATGGACACCATGATATCACTATATACCAAGCGCTCTAAAGCTGAGGTACAAAACAAACAAAACAAAAAATGAATATTCTTATGGGTCTCATCGTAGCTATAATGAAATACATGTTAAGGTATTCACATAGACACAGAACTTTATGGTAAATAAATACATGTAAATAAATGATAAAACTTACAAATATTCTTCAATTTCCTGTCTTCATATTTTACTCGGCCGCACCTTATAGCCAGTTACTATGACAACGAAAAGTTAGTAAGATGGTTTGACAGGGCAATTAAAATTCCACATTTTATCAGAGAACACATGCTACATCAAACTGTTAAGTCAAAAATACATCTATCACGTGATCATCATGTACCAGACGAAGCGACCATTACAGACTCGGGCGGTAAGAGAAACTAATAATAACTAATTAAGCATTTCAATATTTAAATTATATCTTATATACTAAGAAAGTTTTATGTACTAGAGATCACAGTAGATTTAATCATAGACTTATTATACGTGTATATTTTATTACCAAATTATTATAAGTCTACGATTGGCACACAGCATGACGAGCACATTTCGAGTAAATAAATCATTTGTATTTTATTTGCTTTAAAAGTGGAATTCTAAAATTAATCAAAGTTGTGAAAGAATCACGGAAGCATATTAGCGTCACATAATTTTTTTTTATAATTATTTTGCGTCAAAACGCAAATGTTTACAATTATTTAGAAAAGTTTGCGTAACAACGCAAACTAATTTTAAATTAATAGATAATGTATCAATCCAACAAATTCGAAATTTAGAGTTATGTACGGATTTTCGGGCTAAAATTTGCACAAAGGCAAAAAGATGAAACATGAAGAAATATAATACCTTCAACAATTAGACCTCTTCCAAAGTATATGAGCATCTCCTATGTACAAGATATTATTAATCCTGATAATCTTTCGACAAGCTATTATATTAAAAAAAATTGCCACATAATATATTGTGTATAAAAGACTGAATCTTGCACCATCCAAATCAAAAAAGTCTCACTCTATCAGGAAAGATAGAAATTTGCTAAAAATGTCAAACATGCAAATGGTGAGTAAAATGATATTTAAACATTAAAATGTCTCAAATAAGTGCAGAATAATCTTCATGTATCAAAAGTATTGTTAGATAATAACCTTTCCCCTCTTTAATACATCGCTGGTAAGTTGAATTCTTATAAGTATCAGATTGGATTCTATATAGCTGACTTAAATAAATGTATATTTTTATTTAACAAAAAGCCAGTTCACAATCAATCAATTAATTGCAGTTAACGATTTACTGACATGTATAATTTTGTTATCATGATATTTTAAAATTTATGTCACAGACTTACTTGATTAAACATGTCAATTAGATCAAGATTATCGATAGGTCAATATAAAACTGGAAATCATAATATTATTTTTGTTTCAGGTAAAATTCTAAAATTTCAAGAGAAACTTAAATCAAGTGATAAATTAAATAAAAAAAAACTATATACGTGGAACACAAACAAAAGACACAGAAAATTTTATTCAGAGAATCTATAGAGCAGGAAAAAAAGAGGGTAAAATTTTGATACGGACGTTTGCGAGAGACCTTTGAATTCATACTCAAGGAAATTAAACAATAAATATGATTTCGAGAGTTTAAACAGTTAAATTTAATCATAACATATATGCAATATATGCTTTGTACACATATATTTCAAAGCTAAAACATAGACAAGGGAGATCGAATTCCAGACAAATTTTCAGTACCGTATATCCTGCCTCATTGATTTGAGAAATAACCCATACATGATTATATATATAACATGTATAAATTCCGCATTAATATTGCTTCTGATTGCAGTCAGTTAAGCCAAGGAAAAAGCAGTTAAGGAGTTCTTCATAATGTTTTTTTTGTTTGTTTGTTAGGTTGTTCATTGTTCGTAGTGGATCTCAATAGGGTATAAGCGGAAAACGGGATTGGCCTTTTCGGTTAGCGGGGAACGGGATCGTGACAAAAAAGTGTACTTCAAAACGGAAAAGGATGACCTGCCTGATGCGGCGACCACTGTAAATGAAGTATGTGAATCGAAAAACCCTACCTCTTTCAAAGTCTTCTTGTAAAATATTTTCCCGCCCGTGACACAGGATAGGGGAAAATTAACGGGGTTTCGGAAAAGGGATCCCCTTTTAGACTCCTTCAAAACTCAATCGAGAACTAGAATAAAAAGAATTTTCATTATACTAATCAACAACCCATATAGGGCATCATAATACAGCAAAATACGGTATGATTGATTAGGCATATACTGCAACAAATATAGACCATTACTGGTCAGCTATGACAGTGAAGGACAGGACCAGAGCCTGACACATTATGCTTGTGTCTTATCAATAATCTATACTTCAAAGATGACACATATAACAATAAGCAAAATATTACAAAGAAAATCATTCATTTTGCATGTTTTGTCTCCATTTGTTTCTTATTTCAAAACATTCTGTAAAAAGTTACCAAGATATATCAGAGTTAGTAAATGTTCATTTGCGAATAGTCAAAAAAAATTTGATTCCCTTGTTAGATTTTTTAAGTTTTATCTTTCAGGTCTATCAGTTCAATGTAACATGACTTTAAATTTAAGAGTGCAGATTAACGTTTATGTGATGGGTTTCCTGTTTATTCTATTGGTTATTTGTGCTCTATAAGATTTTACACATTTTTCGGTATATGGATTTCCAAATGTTTTGATATGATCTGCACTAAAGAGACATAAGTTGTCGAAATGCGCATATGCAGAAATTAAATTTGCAATAACTTCGGTATTTTGCTATTTATGTACGGAAGCGTATGGATGCCACATAAAGAAAAAATATCTCGTAATTATGAAATAATGATCTCATAATTATGAGATAAAATCTCATAGTTATGATTTAACATAATTACAAAATATTATTTCACAATAATAAGATATTATCTGATAATTGTAAGATAATAAGTCAGATATCACGAGATATTTTTTTCTTTAATGTGGCATAAATACGCTTTCGTACTTATGTTCTGTATTGATATTTTAAGATTTTTTTAATTTAATCTCAGTGTTAATTATCTCGTCGCAAGAAAAAATATACTTACAGTTCAGTTCTTTCTGCCCTAAACGATGTAAACACTACGCGCGTGGTCGTTTAGGTTACAATAAACCAAATACTTTATAATGTTATTTGCGTATGGGGGTTCCCCTTTTCAACAAAATTCTAAAAATAGATGTAGGTTAATTTTATGCTCGGTTGTCCAGAAAATGAAAACTACATATAAAGACCTTTATTTTATTAAAATGAAAAATAGGGGTTCCTATGGCTTTTCTGGGTTTAATTTGAGGCTCAAAAGAGGTGATATTCAAAAAACGAAAATTTTCAAATCCCCATCCTAGGCATTAAAATATCACATATGATGGTCAGGGGTAGAATGACGAAAATTGAATTATAATATTTCAACTAACTATACATTATTCAGTTTTATTTTTAAATACTTCATTTCATTATCAACCAATCGTAGATGATTTATTGCTTTATTCTGAATGAAATGTCGTGTTCAAAAGCTAGATGCGTTCCGAAGGCAATTATTTGGTTTATTGTAAGCCATAATCCATTTCTTTCTGCCATTGGCATCGTTGAGGTAAACGATGTAAACGCATATTAGTCGCGTAGTCGTTGAATGTTTTGAATTTAGATTGTAAACGACACATTTCTTTCTGCATCTGTCGTCTATTTTGGAAACGAGGTGATCATTTAGTATGTGTATAACTATTTTTATCTCTTAACTACAGGTCATAGAAGGTTATTAAACGATGCATTTCATTCATCCAATTACGGCGCTCATTGTTGACAAAATTACTGGCAGAAAGAAATACACTCTTATTCAGTCGTATATCTAGCCCCGAAATTCAACAGTTTTTGGTTGTACCGTACGCAGAGAAACTTATGGGAAATATACGACGATGTTTACATTTTGGAAGGGCAAGAAGCTTGATTCTCGATACGCCAATAGAAATTATTCCATTTATGTATGAAAAAGAGAGGAAATGAGGTAAATGTCAAGGAGACAACATCCCATATCCAGGTTAAAACGACCCAAAACAAAGCATATGTTAAAGTAGTTTTTGATATCATTGATTGAACGCACATTTTATGTAAATCTTGTTTAGCTTTAGAATCTTGTTTATCTTTAGAATAATATGTTTCGTGCTACAAAACTAGGACATCTACAAATGTATAAACAATAACATTAGTATAAATTTTATTACCCGTAAAATTAATTATTGATCAAAAACGACATACCAACATCAGCAAAGACCCATCTAAACACCATTAATTGAAAAGTTTAACAACACTTTCCGATATTTGGATGATATTTTAGCTTGAAATAATGGCGACTTCAATACGTATTATAAGGACATCTACCCTAAAGAACTTACTTTGAAAAAAGCCAATTCTAATATCCATCATTGTCCGTTCTTAGACATCAATTTTGATATAACGAATGGTAAATTAGATACTAAAATTTATGATAAAAGGGACGATTTTTTCTTTTCCCATAGTTAATTATCCATTTCTGGATGGCGATGTTCCATAAGCGCCATCAGATGTTGTTTACATATCTCAACTTGTTCGATTTGCTCGAGTATGTAAAAAAGTTTGCGATTTTAATGAACAGAATCTTTTCATACTGAAAAACTATTACATCAAGGTTTACGTTATCATAAACTAGTTAAAACCTTTAGGGACCTACCATTTAACTTGAAAGGGGGGCTATGTTTTTTTTCTAAAAAAAAGATATTTTAGATCTGATTTTATGTGAAAAAATATTTTGGCTGCCAACATGATGAAAAAAAAATTTCTGAATGAGGCTTTTTGCCCAAAAAAATAATGTTAATTTTGAAAAAAAAAATATTTTGTTGATATGCGTGGAAAAAATAAATAATTTGTTTCGCGCGAAAAAACCATAACCTCCCCTTCAAGTTAAATGGTCGGTCCCTTACTAAATTTTATCATCGATATAAAGACTTAGTTCATAAATACAATGCAACCTGTAAACATCTAATCAAGGCTGGCATTTCACATCCCTTATTTTATGGTAATGTTTTACATAAGAGTAAAAAATACTTAAACTCGCCTAACAAACTTATAAAACCTTTAAATCGTCTAATTCATAAGAGTTATAATTACGATATTGTCGTCAAGTCATTGCGTATGGCTTTCTTTGGTATTAACATTGATTTTTTGATAGGGTCTTTGCATTTTAACTAAACACATTCTAAATTTCTAAAATCAGTATTGCATGGACACGGGTTATGTATTCCGGTATATACATGAAATCATTATGCCAAACTCCTCACAGGAAAGGATCTTGATGGAAGCTGTATACTGAGGGTACATAACTTAATTTGTCAGTTGGTAATGGGTCTGGAGCTGGCATGTCAGTTAACTGCTCGTAGTCTCTGTTGATTTCATGTTTATGTCCGTATATTTAGTTCTTTCAGTTTCATTTTTAACAATTGACTCAGTCCTGTTGCCAACTGAATTTTACTGTTGTTACGATTGTTTTTTTATTTATCACACTGGCTATAGGGGGAAGGTTTGGATAAAAAAAAACTAGTTTAACCCCGCCGCAGCAGGTTTGTGCTTGTCCTAAGTCAGGAAATTTATTAAGCCTTTGTGTGTCCTTGTCTGTTTTCTAGTTAGTTCACTTTATGTCTATGGGCGTCTAGGATGATGTTTATTTCGCTGAACTTGATTACTCTTTATTTAGGGGCCAACTCCGACCTGCCGTTGGGTGTGGGGTTTCCTCACCGTTCATTGAAGATCTTATGGTGGCTTTGAGTTGTTATTACTCCCCTTTGGGTCGTTGTCTCTTTGACACATTCCCCGTTTCCCTTCTTTTTCCTATACTTGAATAATGGATGCTACAACTTTTCTCCGTAAGTGTTACAATTTTTCTCTGTTAATGCTACTATTTTCTAACGTAACTATCAATACAATGCTACAATTATTTACCGATACTATTCCATTTGAAATGTATATGGAATATGGTTTAATACAGTTTTACGAAAACATGCATGCAAAATAACATTTTCTGACATTTTGATGTTGTAACAAAATGATTCAGTTCTTTTTCATGCCGATTAATTTTCATTTGTAGTTGGTTTAAATTGTATCTACATTTTACAAATCCTTTGGTTAAGATATCCTGAAAGGTAAAAACAGATAACATCTCATGATCTATCACTTCAATACAGAATGCAGTTGAAAAATATGTTGAAAGGGAACTCTTTACCCTCACCAATATACGACTGTGTTTCTGTATTTGAAATCCACACGAAACGAAAAACGATTTCTTGAACTTGAAAACAGTCATTCATTTTGTTGTAGCTCTCGGTCGTGGACAACTTCAATTGTAGTAATTGTACTTTTCAGAGTCCCATCTTCACTGATATTATTAACAATGTTGTATATATTCTCATGAAAATAAACCCTTGTCAATTGTCAAAACAACTCCTAAAAGATGTCTCGCCCTTCCCTCCTTAGCCTCGAAGTTCATGTGAAATTAACCTGACCTAATCAAAAAACTAAAAATGTTTACTGGACTGAAATTTGGGCCACTGTCAAAAGAAGCTATATAGCTGTCAAATGTGTACTACCCAAGACCAACCAACATAACAAATTAAATAGCGAACTGTCATGCACTACCAAAGACCAATCCAAATACAAAAGATCGTTGACCTACCACTAATAGATACTAAGAAACTTAACATGCTCACTAGAAAATGAAATTGAGGTCAAGGACAACGGCAGTAGAATACCGAAGGAACAAAGGGATTAAATTCACAAAAATCGAAGTCCAAAGACAGGGCAAAAACGAGAACACAGAAAACAATGACGTTAGACATAAAAACAATAACTTTAGACAGATACAAAGCACAGAACCAGAAATTACAACATTCAGAACAAAGGCACTCACAGTGTCAACTCCAGTGAAACTGAGAGTGGCTGAACTCCAGTGAAACTGAGAGTGGCATCAGGTGCTCCTGAAGGGTAAGCATGTCCTGCTCTGCTAACAGAACCCGTCACACTGTGAGTAATTCAATCCGGGAAAATGTCAA
>MJUU01028932.1:11700-66684 GCA_002080025.1 Modiolus philippinarum
ATGTCAGCGGATTTGGCGTAGCTCTTACCGTTTCCGAGCTATGAGGGGCTGAAGGGGGCCAAAATCGTAAATTTACAGATAACCTAAAAAATTTATTTTTCGTCGGATTTCGATGGGATTTTTTTCTTTGGATTCTACTTGATATAAGCTTTCAGTAGTATTTCAACGGATTTGAAGTAGCTCTTGCCGTTCCGGAGCTATGAGGGGCCGAAGGGGGCCAAAATCGTAAATTTACAGATTACCTTAAATTTTTATTTTTCATCGCATTTCGATGGGATTTTTTTCTTTTGATTCCTCTTGATATAAGCTTTCAGCATCATGTCAATGGATTGGGCATAGTGGACGACATGCTGCAGTCGTATCATGCTGCGCTCGGCGTAGCCCTTTATCCATTATTGCCATACATTGGCATTTTTCGTCAAGGATTTCTCAGCTTGTGTGTAATGATTTGATATTTGGTCTGAAGCTTAAGTATAATGAGTTGCACTGTGTGTCCCCTTTTCAAGTTCGTCACTCATCTACTACTGTTTGCAGATAACTTTGATTTTTTCAATTAATTGTCATATATTGAAATTTCTCAGCTTGTGTATGTAATACTGATTTATATATTAATTGATATTTGGTCTGAGGCTTTATTGTGATTAGTTGTATTGTGTCTCCCTTTTTCAAGTCTGTTACTCATATACTGCTTGTAGATCTGAAATTTTGTCACAAGCTTTGTATAGTCATGCCTAATGTGGGATGCGTTTTCAGAGCATTCGGGTAATTACTCTCTGTTTACCGACTTAGTCACTATGACACTTGTAGCATTATAGAATAATTTTTAGCCTAGAGAGGGGGTATTTCTAGTGAGCTTGGGCTCACAGATCACTTGAGTTTTTTTGTTTTTGTTTGTTTCTAAAAAAACAAAAAAAATTTTTATTTATCTTCACACACCAAAATGTGATGTTTCATGGTGACAAACCCTATTTTAGATCAATTCTGTAGATTTCATAATTTTTATCAATGTATATTCGATCTTTTTTATCCAATTTGTTTTAATTTTTTAGAAAAAAGAGATGAAGTAGAACTGAAAAAATCTTCTAAAGCAGATGCAGAAGAATCTTCTAAGAGAGAGTCAAAACAATCTTTTGAGTCAGATACCAAATTATTGCAAATAGAACAAAAACAAACTATCAAAGAAGTCACATCAAAATCTGTGGGAAAGGAAGAAAATGGAAATGGTAAGGCCATTCAAAATAAATTGTTTTTTTCTCAAGCCTTTTTATTTTAAAATTGGTGCGGGCTGGCATTTTCATGCCCCCGATTAAAGTCGGAGGGGGCCATATTGTTTTACCCTTGTCTTTCCCTTCGTCTATCTGTCCGTTCATCCGTATGTATAAAAAACACAACTTTTGATGTTTTTCAGACACTTTGCAAGCAGATTCCAACTAATTCAAAGGATTGAACTAACAGTGAGTAGATGTACAGAGTCACATCATTTGGAATTTTCAAAATGGCTGCCGTTGCCATGGAAACTGAAAAAAGGCGGGAAAATTCAAAGTGTCTCAAATTAGATGAAACTTTTCTGGAAGGTTGCCTAGCACCCTTTGTAATGATTTCTGGGCTAAGAATTTTAAAAATGGCCACCGTTGCCATGGAAATTGAAGAAAGGCAGGAAATTAAAAATAATTCAAATTTGATTGACACTTTACAGAAAGGTTGCCTACCACCAATAGAAATGATTTAAGTAATTATGGTTGCTGATCGAAGTTTTGAAAAGGAGATAATTCAAATGTTTATTTTCTGGAAAAACGGGGAGGTATTTCACAAGTCCATACTTGTACTGAGTCCACAATTATACTGTGTCCACACCTGTATTGTATCCACACACACTTAAAGTTGCATGTCCCTATTGATTCAGGGTTCAGTAAGCGGGGCATAATTGGTCAAACGATAATGATAGGTCTGTAGGTAGATCTTTGATAGTACTACAGGGTTCACTAGGTAGTTTGACTCTTTGACCTATATTTCATGCTTGAGTGACTCTGGTTCCGTTTTATGTTCAAGTCCATTTCTCAACAACTATACATTATAGGACAATGATATTTCATCAAATTAATTGCCTTGATGAGTACTACCCAAATCATTGACAATTAGGTGTCTTTGACCTATATTTTATGCTTCAGTGACTTTGGTTAAGTTTTGTGTTAAAAGTCCATTTCTCAACTACTACACATTATAGGACAATGATATTTTATCAAATTAATTGCCTTGATGAGTACTACCCAAATCGTTAACAATTAGGTGGCTTTGACCTATATTTTATGCTTCAGTGACTTTGGTTAAGTTTTGCGTTAAAGTCCATTTCTCAACAACTACACATTATAGGACAATGATATTTCATCAAATTAATTGCCTTGATGAGTAGTACCCAAACCATTGACAACAAGGTGGCTTTGACCTACATTTTACGCTTCAGTGACTTTGGTTAAGATTCGCTTTTAAGTCCATTTCTCAACAACTGCACATCATTCATAGGACAATGATATTTCATCAAATTAGTTGCCTTGATGAGTCATTACTACCCAAATCATTGACAATAAGGTGGCTTTGACCTGCATTTTACGCCTCGGGTAATTTGGTTAAGGTTTGCCTTTAAGTCCATTTCTCAACAATTACACATTATAGGACAATGATATTTCATCAAATTAATTGCCTTGATGACTACTGCCCAAATTAATGACAAACAAGTGGCTTTGACCTACATTTTAATATGAGGTTATCCTTAGGGATAAATCTTTTGGCGGGGCATCCGTGTCTTACAGACACATTCTCTAGTTTTTTCATGATTTCTTGGATGTCCAGAGATGCCAACCCCCCGATTTCGGCGGAGTTTCCCTGATTTTTATGCCGAAAATCCACTCTCCGATCTTGTCACGAAATATCTCTGATTTTTTCCAATCCGGAATTTTTTTGAAATCAAGACAGGAATCGGTCGATTTTGATAATAATGATCACTTCCACACTTGAAAATCCGGTTTAAATTAGCGTTTGTCTGATATCAGATTGATAAAAATGGCCGATCTTGACAAAAAACCTGATGGCTGGATACAAAAACCCAAAAGTTTATGGATCATCGGACCTTCTGGGAGCCTCGAGCTGCCCATGACCCCCGATTGTGAGAGGACCCCGCTTAGCGCGGTGAATACTCCTATTTTTCATCAGATGGGGTGGCATCTCTGGATGTCGGCTAAATTTAATTTTGATGTCACTATGCAATGATTTTTGACTACTTCTGAGCTCATTTCCAAAGTAGTTCTGTTTGTTGTAAGACTTTGAGTTTTTAGAACTTTACTTTTATAACCCCAACAAAATTATTGTAATTTCAAGATTTCAAGAAAAAAGTTAGGTAGTATGTAGGTTGATCTTGTTTAGTACATGTCAGACCTGCGGGTGACTTTTATCCTTTACATCTATGTCACAGTCTTGTGGGCATGCTAAGTTTCTCAGTAATTTTGTGCTGCTTAGGCAGCATTGTGCTGTTGCATGGTCTCCAGAAGAAATGAACAGCCAGATGTACCTCACAAATACGCAAAACATAGTCCATGTCTGGGTGTCAAGAATTACAGATAGGGAGAAACTACTGCACACATTCTAGCTATTTTATTTGAAAATGCTCAAATGGAAAGTATGTGTAGTTCAAACAAAAATACAGTGTGAAAATGTAGCTTAATTTGACTATCACCATTCGCAATTCGGTTCATTCATGAAAAATTCCTGTGACGTGCTGTGATATTTTACAGATTTTCATGAATGAATGGAAACATAGTAAATGCTTCTATGGCTGTGGACTCTTTGCTACTAAACCTTCATACCTGTCAACTAGTGTTTTTTTACAATTTTGATGTTCTTTGATGATTTCACGATCGTGAACGAAAATTTTGGTAAAAACCCGATTTTGAAGAAATTCACATGAAAAAAATGTTTGTTTACACTATTTTGGCTGTTGAAAGGGAGATAATCCAAATTCTGGAAAGGGAGTTAACCAGATTCGATATATTAGCCAATCAAAATCGGGTTAACAACCACTAGTGACAAACAGCTGATTGTAGCGGAAAATTGTAGCCGGCTTGTAAACAATCGTAAATATGACAAGTTTGGTGCCTTTTTGTTAATTTTAAAGCTTCGGGGACATAAATAAAGTTATGTACCACCGGCAATCATAGCGAACAGTTCATGAATCATGGTTCACAATCCCTGAAACATCGAGCTTCAAGCAGCACACTTGACAGTTCCGTGGATGGCTGTGCGAGTGAATATGGCTAGGTTGTTGCAAGACGTCTTGCCTGTTCTGCAGAGTTTGCTTAGTTGAACGCAGCAGCCTTAACGACATTAACAAACATATATTGGAACTGTAATGCACGATAGGTCACTCAATCTCAGAATTGTAACTATTTTGACTGAATCACAAAAGGCAAAAATATTTAAAAAATGTAATAGTTGCTTTATTTATAGAAGAATGGAATAAAAAGAGAAATGCAGTAAATGTACATCAGACAAATAATAAAGGAGAGAGAGTGGTTTAATAAACAAGCTTACAATCATTAATTTTACCCAAAACAGTCAATGCATTTCCCAACAAAAAGGATTGCTCCCAAATAAACGGAATGTAATTGGATTGGGCTCATGATATTTTTTTTAAAAGATAAACATCTTAGGAAGTGAGTTAGACCCAGTTTTAAATATTTTCTGAGGAGATAAAATAAATAGGGGTTGAAGCGAGCAGGTGTGGAAATGATGTCCGCTCCATGACAAGGAAAAATTCAGGATTTAATTTCGGAACTTGTACAAATGTATATGTAGATCCACATTATTTAATAATTATCATTAATATCTTGTTCTCCAAAATATTTATGATGGTGCTTCCATGATAGATTCAGGAGGATAATATGAAGATTATTCCATAGTTTAACTGTTCACAGTGCAAATTAAAGTTCTGTTGTAGTTAAAATAGAAAAAAGAAGGGAAACGGGGAATGTATCAAAGAGACAACGACCCAAGGGGAGCAATAACAACTCAAAGCCACCATAAAGTATGTTTCAGAGTAATTAATTGAATTAAAGTGCAGCGTTATAAAAGGGGTGGTCAAGATGCCTAAGCACGATGCATTTTAACCATCCCTATTCTTATGAAGCACTTTAATTCAATTTTTTTACCCTGAACAAAACTCAGTTTTATTTCTTTACTTGCCATTTCATGTTCATTGCTTTTGTTGAATAATTTTTCCCATTTTGGCCAGTCAGTTTGCATGTAATGTTTTGTATATATGTTTATTCTAGTGATAGACGTCATTGTGACATGAGTGCAAATTTTTATGCTCTCTTTTTGGTTTCCTGAGTTTTTTCTGTAACCACTTGACATACTGTATATTGGTGTATCTATATGAGATACAAATATCTTTTGGACTGATTTTTTTTTAAATATCAAGTTTCAATTTTTTTTTCTTATTTCAAAGATAACTGCCAAAGCAACACTCCAGCATTCAGCGATTTGATTTAGTGGTAGGTAAATGATATTTGGTATCTGAGTTGGTCTTAGATAGTACATATGTCACACTCTAATGAGCATATTCAGTTTTGCCATCACTTTGAGTCCGGCATCTGGCCGTCATCCGTCAACAATTTCAAAAATCTTCTCTGAAACTGCTGAGCCAGTTGTAACCAAACTTGGCCATCACCAGGTATGCAGTTTCAAAATTGTGTTCAATTAGTTGATAGACCAAACAACATGGCCACGGTTGCTAAAAATAGAATATATAGGTAAATTGCTTTTTTTAGCAAATTTGCAAAAACAATTACAGATATCAAGTACATGATGCAGTAAAAATAATCAGCATTGCAAGATCTATCCGCCCTATAATTTTGAAGAAAAATCTGGAAACCTGTCTTGGAGTAATTGCCCCTTTTCATAAAATTTTTAAAATTTTAATTATTTTATTTTTTATCAGAAAAAACTATAACAGATACAAGTCAACTTTAAATTGCAAAAATGTTCAGCATACCAAGCTCTACCCACCTAGAAATTTTGAAGAAAATCTAAAAACCCATGTAGGAGTTATTGCCCTTTATTTGTCAAATTTTATACATTTTTTTTTTATATCTTCAGTAGTTCTGATGTGGATTCAAAAGATCTCAAAGGAAGCTTGCTCTTTTGACTTCATTGTATCTGTCAGTTCAGGGATTTATGTCACATAAACATTATTGTATTTCAGCACATCCAATTCGGACAGATTAAAATTGATGAAATGTAAGGGCAAATGTTAAATGTTGGTTATATTGCAAATAAAGTGTAGTTTCGTTACTGTCGTGCATGTAGTTTGTACAGTGATTTTTTGAACAGAGCAAAAACACTGTCCCAAAAGCTGCTTAGTCAGGGATTTGTTCAACATTTGTTAATTTCATCCCTCAAAGAAATTCTATGGCCGTCACTATAGCATCATTGAAAGATATGACATGTCAGTATCCCAAATGAAAGTGGACATTATCAGCTAGATTCACGTCTTCCTGGATTTGACTACCGACTTTGACATTTTCCCGGATTGAATCACTCACAGTGTGACGGGTGCTGTTAACAGAGCAGGACATGCTTACCCTTCCGGAGCACCTGATGTCACTCTCAGTTTCACTGGAGTTCACACTGTGAGTGCCTTTGTTCTGAATGTTGTGGTTTCTGGTTCTGTGCTTTGTGTCTGTCTTGCGTCGTTGTTTTTGTGTCTAATGTCATTGTTTTGTGTGTTCTCGTTTTTGCCCTGTCTTTGGACTTCAATTTTTGTGAATTTCACCCCTTTGTTCCTTCGGTGTTCTACTGCCATTGTTTCACACATAGTTTTTTATTCAGCTTATTTAGTCATCTCATTCAAATTTAACATTGCAGAGCTCACAAAATTTTTTCTCTTTTGAATATGCAAGCATAAAGCAATCTCTGCATATATATACAGATTATACCAATCATACAGAGGAACCAGAGTTCTATTGCATTCGGGTAATATAGATCAAAATGAGATTTCAAGGTTTGAATAGCAGAAACAATCAAATAGAGATCAAGAAGAGAAGTTGAAATTCACCTGGAAAATAAATGAAATTGGAAAGTTGGAAAACTAGTAGCATGGCAAATTTTCAGATAAAATGACAAGGCTTCAACATTAAAAATCAGAGAATTGATACAAGATCTACCTGTGGTGTGATTTATTGTGGTGTCACAAGTTATCATTGTCAAGTTGAAAACAGGCCATGGGTTAAGCTTGGTTGGTGCCATTTTTTCTTGCAAATTATATAAAAATTTCTTGCAGGATGAAGGCAAAAATACACAAAATACACAGTGGGTTAAATAAATAACAGAACAATATTGTCATTGCCTAGATAAGTGTCAGACTAATAAGTCTCGGACAATTAATGTCAGACCAATGAGTGTCAGACTAAAAAGTGTCAGATTAATTAAAGATGTGCACCTTGTACTAGTGAAGACTTTGATTTCGTTATAATGACTGTTAGATGGCTGTAGATCAAGGTGCAAACTTAAGTGATACATAGGGCAGGCAAGACATATCCTGTGTCAACAGTTTATATGTAAGTGCAACTCGTCTCAATCCACTTCATTGGTATTGGCTTTAACACAGGCAGTTCAGATTATTTTGGTCTAAATACTTTTGATGACATTAACTTAGAATGTTGGGTATTAACAGGCCTTACCAAAAGCTCCTGTTATGGCCTGTTTTAACCAATGGAAGATGATTGTACCAAAGGATATTTTCTTTTTAGTTCACCTATGTGATACGCCTAGCGTCCGCGTCCGGTTAGAAAGAATGGTTAAGGTCCATTCCCACTTACCAGGGGGTCCAATCGAATGGTAACTCACTTGCAGCGTGTATTTTGGTAAGTGCTACCAAAGATGGCTGACGCGCCCCGCTTCGGCAACTAAAGGTCAGTACTTGAGAGGGTCTTATCGTTGTGCATTTGCACATTGTATTCTGTAAATATTGCGTTTCGGCTCTTTTACCATCTGACAATCGATACGTGTATTTACTTTAATACAAAGAACGCTTTTCAGAAAGCTATTGAAGGAAAACCGACGAGGGTTAGGTCAAAATTTTGAACACGCCAACTTCATCTTCAGATTTCTATACATCGAACCCATTATATATTACGTTTGTAGTATAGAATTGGTGCTTGTTGGTGGGAAATCATGTCAAAGATTTATTTTTCATAAGGCTGTTAGAGTTCTGTTTATTTTCGGCATTACTTCAAATTTTGGTAAGTGCAGTGCGGTGTACGCCAAAATATTGGTCAGTGACAGCTACTTTTAAGGTTGTACGCCAGGGTTCAAAAAGTGTCAATTAGAACTTTGAGATATTTCCATGGGTTAATTCATATTATAAAAGACTGCAGAAAATAGAATATAAACTGGGCCACTGCTCACAATTTTTCGCCTTTTATTGTTGAAATGTTTACAAAAATCATTATTTTTCAAAAAGTTTCATCAGAAAGAATTTTGATTGATTTTATATTTCTAGAGTTTCTGAAACAAAACGAAAAGTGGGTGTCATTGAGCTTATATTCAAATTATTTCATGAATTGTTTCGAATTATATCTTTGTTAAGTATTTTTAAATAACTTCATTTTTTTAATCTTCAAATCAAATTATTTTATAATTAACATGCCTATATTTAGAGAAATTGTACCATTGCTTTTGTTTTTACAAAATAAGAATTTTCAAAGTGTTTTAAACATTTGTACCTTTTGTAAATGAAAAATACCTATCAAAGCATAAAAAATAGAAGTAGGCCTTGTATAGTTACATCATGAAGTGTTGGTGATGTATAATGGCGATGGCCATGGCTTCGTTTTCGTCTAGGATTGGTTGTTTAAAAGGCCGGTAATGAACAGCTTAGAATGTATTTATTATAATAATTTGATGCAGGTGTTCATCTAAGTGATAGTATCAATCCCAATATGTTTTTGTTTATTTATGATAATTGCTGATAATGATTTTAAAAAGTCTATGATTACATCTTTAAAATAAGCACCAGCCACCAGACAAAAATTCTTACGAATAAGTTTCCAGCGAGATTACTATGTTAGACAATGCTAAAATTGACAGCAATCATTGATGAAATATGGACCTGTTAGAATGCTTTGTTGAAGGATTAGTATAAGGACTATTGTGACGTAGATTTGTCGAATTGGTTGTTTGAAAGAAAGGTGTAAAATTAATTTAATTATTTATAGGTGTGCGTCAAGGTGATATTCGATGCTTAAATATGCTGAGCATGATTTTGCCCAATGTATTTAATCACCAGCTATCATCAACTGACAAAATATTTAAGGATGGATTATATCATCGTAGGTGTGTGTCAAGGTGATATAGTCAATCCTTATATATTCTATGATCTATTTATGATGAGGGTGGGTAAGAGGGGGTATGATCCCGGAATCCCGAGGAAATAGCTGTCAAATCCCGTATTCCCGAGAAAAATAAAACTGTCAATCCCGATTCCCAAAAAATAACAACACAAATCCCGGATCCCGTTAAGCGTTAATCCCGAATTCCCGCTTAATAAAAAGGTTGATCCCGGCGTCCCGTAAAAGGTCCTTCCGCCCCTCTATGATGATTGCCGAATTCTTTGTAAAGATAATATTAGGTTACTTAGTCTGTGTCTATTTCTTTTGAATAATCATCAGCCATCAGACAAAAAGACTTAAAAAATTATTTCCATATGCTACAATGTTAAACTAATCTCCAAAATCGAAGCAATAGATGATTTGCCAGTTACTAAAGTTCTTGTCAGTTCTAGTCAAATTTTGTGTTTTTTAGTCAAACCTTCAAAGAGAAGTTACTCCTACACCGGACAAACAAACATTAAGCATGGACATTTGTTTTAAAGTACGGCCTTCGTGCTTAGCCAGTTTGGACAAAGTAATTCCCTACACAATATTCATGAGATTCTGTAGTAAGTTAGCATATTTTCGAATTTTTAATACTTTCTTAGTCACTGAGAAGACATAAAGTTAGTACAGTTGTTTATTTTTATTACTTGAAACATGTAGCACTTGAAAGCATGGTAAGCGCTTTTTGGGATTAGGTTTTGAATTGTGTTGCTGAGTAAACATCTGCTAAAGGTTAAACTTTCATAATTTTTTATTAAAAATGTTTTATGTTTTGGTTGGTTATCACAAACAGGGAACCATTCTGTCCCCTTGAGATTTTTCAAAAAGTGACCTTCCTTTTGGGTTTTGCTAAATTCATTGATGAAATGCGTTCATGCCAACTACCTTTGAGGAAGGGTACATTTAATACCTATTGTGACCCAATTGGCTTCCAACTAGTTGCTTGGGAAGTCTACAGTGAAATTCTTAGCACGTCTTTAATTCGATGTATGGTAAGTGTGTTAATGCAAAATATATTTTTGTCTATTTAAGGTTGCTACTGATCATGATTTTGAAATCAGACTAAGAAGTATCTTCTTCTTCGATTGGTTTTTGGGGCGACTTACTATGAAAGTAATTGAACTTAGAATTATGTCAGGTTACTAAGTCGCAGTAAACTTTGGTGAAAATTACAAACCTTTGTTCAAGTTAAGAGCCCATTTAAAGACCATTATGACCAAATTCTGATTCGAAATGATTATTTTAAAGGTGGGCGATAAAACCCTTAGAATGTATTTAATTCGATGTAGGTGTTCCTCAAGGTGATATAATAGAACCTATTTTAATATATATATAGGCTGTCTATAAATTCAGTCAACGTGGAAATTTGCCCATATATATATATATTATATATATATAAATTATTTTTGATGATGGAAGCTATACTTAAGTTAAAATCAGATTACATGTACTTCGTTTGTGCTTATATCTTAAAATCGTCACCATACAAATAAAACAGTGAACAAGATTCGATAGGCTACAATTTTAAACTTAGCCCTCGTTTCACAGTTGTCTCTGGTGAAATGTGGACCTGTCAGATATCTTTGTTGAAGGGCTAATCTAAGGTCCATTGTGAACAAGTTAACTTCAATTTTTTGTTTTGTTTTTTTTTCTTGGTGTTTGCTTGAAGGCTGATTATAGAACCCTTAGATTGTATATAATTCGATGTAGGTGTGTGGCAAGGCAAATATATTTTGGTCTATTTAAGTTCACTACTAATAATCAGTTTTAATTCAGACTAAAGAGTACGTCGCAGCAATCTTTGGTGAAATGAAAACCTGTCAAAAATCATTGCTCAAATTAAGAGCCCAACTAAGGACCATTGTGACAAAATTTTTATTCCAATAAGTTCTTTTAAAGGCTGGCGATAAAACCCGTGGAATGTACTTAATTCGATGTAAATGTTCCCCAAGGTGCAGAACCTAAAATGTTATTGTATATTTTAGGTACTCCAACGAAGAATTTTTTAAGCACATTTTGATGATTTATCAATTTTCAATGCACAAATACACAATGATGACATGATGCATGAAGACGCACGTTAAGTGTTGTATTTAAAATACAACCTATACTTTCTAAATGCAAAATTTTAAATAGATTCATGAATGCACATAGGTGCACTGCAATTTTAACTTTTACGTGTTTTTGCAGTTTTCTCGAATTTTGGTCGTAATTAATCGTAAATAGTGGTCAAAGCGTCGTAACTCCGAATAATTTTTGAACCAGTTTCTCCTTAGCTAAATGTGAAGAAGATAAAATCCCGGAAGTGGACTAATTGCAATTTTTTAATGATGTTAATTTATCCTTAATCTTAATTTTTTGGAGATTAAAAGTTTAATGTCAAATTATTGAAGCAGATAGCTATCTTTTTATACGACCGCAAAAATTTTTGCGGTCGTATAATGGTATGGTGCTGTCGTCGTTGTTGTTGTCGTTGTCTGTAGACACTTTTGTTTTTGGGCAATAACTTATTATATAATAAGTTCCAGTTGATCAATCCTTATGAAATTTTAACACAATGTTCCTTGGCACAAAAGGAAGGCTTGGCATAGTTTTGGTCATTAGGGCCCCACCCGTTTTTTAAAAAGGGGCCAAAAAGGGTTACATTTGATGTTTTCACATATTTGACTGTAGAATCTTTATTATATATCAGATTTTGATGGGGTTTCTTTCAGTGTTCTCCTTGGGAAATTTCCAATCAGAAGTATGTCAACAGATTTCACATCGCATGTACCGTTCATGAGATAAATGGGTCCCAAAAGGGGGAAATCTCAAAAATCTATTTTTTTTCATTTTTTGTCCGATTTTGATGCAGTTTTTTTCATTTGATTCCTTATGAAAAATTAATATGGCACTCAACTTTTATATTTTTGGTAACTTCCCCTGTCAGAGTTTCATGAATAATTCATGAATATGCATGAACATTTCATGAACTGTTCATGAAGAGATTTCATGAATAGTTCATAATTTATTCATGAACATTCAATGAACAATTCATGAACTGCAATGTTCATGAACTATTCATGAAGAAAAAAGTTCATGATCTTTTTTGTTCATGAACTTTTCTCTTCATGAATTGTTCATGAACAATTAAAAGTCATGAACATTCATGTGGAATTGTTCATCAAATGTTCATGAACTATTCATGAAATATATTCATAAATAGTTCATAAAAAATCATGAACATATGATGAATCCTTCAGTATATTCATGAACATTCATATTGATTTCCAGTTTATGAATACATAATGATTAGTCCTTGGAGGGCAGATTTTCCATAAGGTTTTGGATGGTCTTCATACTAATGTCTTGGCTAATGGATCCTGTAATGCATTCCAACAACTTTGACAGGCTTTACTCTGACTTTTTAACTCTACATATATTGAAGAATCTATTATATCCAATAAAATGCTTTACTATATTTAAATAAATTTTTTAAAAAGGGAGATAATTATAATGTAAAGTATATGGAAGAATACTTTTGCAAAATAAAATTGTTCTTTCATGAAAAACTAGATAAGTTGCCAGTTCTAGGGTAATCAGATCCTCTGAATTGATTGATATGGTTAGAAAAGATGTCAAATTCACCAATTATGTCATAAAATTTATTAATAGATTTTTGAATTCAGTTTTGTTTGTTTGTCCGTTATAAAATTCTTGAATTATTCAAAAAGCATAACTGACTAATGAACATTGCATTAGTATTTTAATGTTTCAGTAAAACTTTTATCAATTTTATGAAAAGTCTGTTATACTTATAATATTTATGATTCACTTAACTTCATCAAAATTCATGAAAATTCATCAAAATTTCATAAACATTCATAATATTATTTAATAAGTCTCAGATAATTGACACTCAGAATGTTGAATATACAATGTATTCCATAAAGTGCTGACCAGTGGTTAAAATAATATTATATAAGTACAGTTAATTATTTCTTAAATAATTCATGAATACCTATAAATGTTTAAGAAATTCAATGTATGATGCATAAGAATTCATGAACTTTTAATGATCAACCAACAATTCATCAAAACTTCATGAACATTCATAAAATGCTTTTATGAATAGTTCATGAATTTTAATGATTAACTCGTGATTCATCAAAATTTCATGAACATTCATAAAATACTTTTATGAATAACTCATGAATTTTATGAACAATCCTTGATTCATCAAAACTTCATGAACATTCATAAAATACTTTTATGAATAATTCATGAATTAAATTCATTGACATTCATACATGAATTATAATGAACTTTCATGTATCATTCATGAATCATTCATGATAGTTCATAAGGTCATGAATTTCATCTCGCAGGGGCTGTTTCTTTTCCCAGCTATGAGGGGCCGAACGGGGCAAAAATTGCAAATTTGCTGATTACCTGAAATTTTTATTTTTCATCGAATTTCGATGGGATTTTTTTCTTTGAATTCCTCTTGATATAAGCTTTCAGTGACATGGCAGCGGATTTTGCGTAGCTCTTATCGTTTCCGAGCTACAAGGGGTCAAAGGGGCCAAAATTGCAAATTTTCGAAATATGTGAAATCTTTATTTTTCATCGGATTTTGATGGAATTTTTTTCTTTGAATTCCTCTTGATATAAGCTTTCAGGAGTATGTCAACAGAGATTGCATAGCTCTTACCGTTTTCGAGCTACAAGGGGCCAAAGGGGCCTAAATTGCAAATTTTCGAAATATGTGAAATCTTTATTTTTCATCGGATTTCAGTAGAATTTTTTTTCTTTGGATTCCTCTTGATGTAAGCTGTCAGTGGTATGGCAGCAGATTTTGCGTAGCTCTTACTGTTTTCGAGCTACAAGGGGTCAAAGGGGCCAAAATTGTAATTTTTCGAAATATTTGAAATCCTTATTATTCATCGGATTTCGATCAGATTTTTTTCTTTGGATTCTTCTTGATATAAGCTTTCAGTAGTAAGTCAACAAATTTGGCATAGCTTTTCCCGTTTCTGAGCTAAAGGGGCCAAAGGGGCCAAAATTGCAACTGATTCAAGCTCTTTATTGTGTCCAATTTTTTACTGTATCAAGCTCTTTACTGTGTCCTCATTCATTTTGAATTACACTTGTTCAAATTTCAGTATTTGACATGCTGCGGTCGTATCATGCTGCGCTCGGCGTAGCCCTTTATTGCACCGTTATATTCATTCAATTTTTTCGTTGGAGTACCTATATATTTATGATGATTGAGTCTAGATTCAAGTTAAATCATATTACTTCATTTGTCCTTATATCTTAAAATAATCACCAGACAAAATAAAACAGTGAATGAGTTTCCATAGGTTACAATTTTAAACTAAGCTTTTATGCCACAGTAACCTTTGGTTAAAGTATTAATGTTGGAGGGCCCATCTAAGGACCTTTGCGAACAAGTTTAATTTCAATTGGTTGTTTCAAAGGCCGGCGAAAAATCCTGCGAATGTATTTTATTAGCTCACCTGACCCAAAGAGTCAGGGTAAGCTATTGCCATCACTTGGCGTCCGTCGTCCGTCCGTCCGTCGTTCGTCTGTCGTCCGTCCGTTAACTTTTCACATTTTCATCTTCTCCTCTGAAACCACTGAAGCAAATTTAACCAAACTTTACAGGAACCATGTATGGAAGGTCCTTTACAAAGATTGCTCATTTCATTCCGATCCGACAAAAAACATGGCTGCCAGCGCGGAACTTAGGTTTAACATTGGACCCTATGTGAAAAATCACATTTTCATCTTCTGCTCTGAAACCACTGAAGCAAATTCAACCAAACTTTATAGGAATTATGTATGGAAGGTCCTTTACAATGATTGCTCATTTTGTTCTGATCCGACAAAAAACATGGCCGCCAGCGCGGAACTTAGGTTTAACATTGGACCCTATGGGAAAAATCACATTTATATTAATCATGATTTTGAATTCAGATTAAAGTTAATTTTAGGTTTCGTAAATCTTTAAAATAATCACTAGCCATCACGCAAAAATCCATCGTTCAGGAATGTAAAAAAATAAAATTTGACACACTTATTGACAAAAATGAAATCAATGAATTTGGTATTGCGCTTACCAATTTGGCGTACACCGCACTGCACTTACCAAAATTTGAAGTAATGTCGAAAATAAACAGAACACTAAACAGCCTTATGAAAAATAAATCTTTGACATGTTTTCCCATCAACAAGCACCAATTCTATACTACAAACGTAACATGTAATGGGTTCCATGTATAGAAATCTGAAGATGAAGTTGGCGTGTTCAAAATTTTGACCTACCCCTCGTCGGTTTTCCTTCAATAGCTTTCTGAAAAGCATTCTTTGTATTAAAGTAAATACACGTATCGATTGTTAGATGGTAGGAGAGCCGAAACGCAATATTTACAGAATACGATGTGCAAATGCACAACGATAAGACCCTCTCAAGTACTGACCTATAGTTGCCGAAGCAGGGCGCGTCAGCCATCTTTGGTAGCACTTACCAAAATACACGCTGCACTTACCAATTCAATTGGACCCCCTGACTTACTGACATGCCCCACATCAAACATATTGGTATGCCTGATGCAGTTTTGGATGACAACTGGAATGCATGCTTCGGATGCTGTCTCTGACCTACATTTTACGCATGAGCGACTTGGTTAGGCAGAATGGTTAAAGTCCATTTCTGGTGACTGACATGTCCCACATCAATCATATTGGTAGATAATGATGCATTTTCGGATGACAACAACAATGCATGCTTCGGATGTTGTCTGTGACCTTCATTTTATGCATGAGCGACTTGGTTAGGTAGAATGGTTAAAGTTCATTCCCGGTTACTAACATTTCCCACATCAACCATATTGGTACATATGATGCATTTTTGGATGACAACAACAATGCATGCTTTAGATGCTGTCCGTGACCTATATTTTTCGCATGGTTAGGAAGAATTGTTAAAGTCCATTCCCACTAACTGACATGGCCCACATCAACCATATTGGTATGTATGATGCATTTTGGAATGACAACAACAATGCATACTTCGCTGTCTATGACCTACATTTTATGCATGAGCGACATGGTTAGGTAGAATGGTTAAAGTCCATTCCCGGTTACTGACATGTCCCACATCAACTGATGCATTTTGGGATGACAACAACAATGCATGCTTCGGATGCTGTCTCTGATCTATATTTTACGCATGAGCCACTTGGTTGGGTATAATGGTTAAAGTCCATTCGCGGTTACTGACTTGTCCCATATCAACCATATTGGTATGCGTGATGCATTTTGGGATGACAACAATGCATGCTTCGGATGCTGATTGTGACCTACATTTTACGCATCAGCGACTTGGTTAGGTAGAATGGTTACGGTCTATTTCTGCTTACTGACATGTCCCACTTCAAGCATATTGGTATGTGTCATGAATTTTGGGATGATAGTCTTTGACCTACATTTTACGCATGAATGAATCGGTAACAAAGAATGATTATAGTCCATTCCTGTTTACTGACATGTTTGACATGTGACAACGCTGTGCAACGAGATGAGCTTAGCAGGCTGTGGCTGCTTCTATGTTTTATTTATTTTGTGGACTTTGTTAAGAAAAATAGCCACTAGGGAGTATTATGTTAGGTTTGTTCACAGTATTTTTAGTTGATCTTCAATATATTTTGATTTTATCTATACTTATGATACATAAAGGACAGAGCCTTTCAATAGAGTTCAAATTACAGTGAAACCTGTATAATCTGACACCTAAGTATTCTGATGTCCTGTCATATCCAACATAATTTTTTGGTCCAAAAGACAAATTTTAAGTGCTGCTCAAACCTTGGTATCCCAATATTCTGTATATAAGCCGACTCGTTTTTATAGTCCCATATAGGATTAGACAAGTTCAACTGTTATTGTAATTAGGGTATTTTTGTCATTTTAATGTTTAGCTATGTTCAGTAGCATATCCTGCTCTTAAGTACATGCAAAATATAGCTTAATGTCATGTTTGTCTCTTTTTAGGTAAAGATGATGAATCTGGTGATAAAACTATATATAAATCAGTCGCTGCTACAGAAGAAGAAGAGAGTAGACTTATATCTACAAACGATAGTAGGTGGTGAATTATTATGTTGACAGATGATAATTAATAAAAATGCTATCATACAAAAAAATAACCCTCCAGATAATTAAAGTACCGAATACCGAATTGTCAAGAGCCGAAATCCAAAGGGCAAAAAGACAAAAGGAGGTGCAAAACCAATTGAGAATTGTCAACCGCAATTGTCTTGATTTGGTAAAGGCATTTCAAAAGAAATAATGGGTTAAACCGGTTTTATGGCGTGTCATACAAGATTTCAGATCTGTACATTGTCATGACTATAAACAGACTATCTTTAAATTTCAATGAATATATTGATTTATCCACTGTTTTATTAAGGCAACAGCTACCAGTTTTAATATCAAAGTTGTGTACTAGAATTAACAATGAAGGAATATGGAGTAAACGCAAATGAGACTAAGTCAGTACAAATACATGGTAAAACCTAAATTCCCATATAGTTAGACAACCTCTCTCTTATCTGAAGAGTGTCAGACAACTCTAGGCACAACATGTATCCTTTTTAGCTCACCTGGCCTAAAAGGCCATGTGAGCTTTTGCCATCACTTGTCGTCCATCCTTCCGTCCTCTGTCCGTCCGTCAACAATTTTAAAAATCTTCTCCTCTGAAACTGCTGAGCCAATTGTAACTAAACTTGGCCTGAAGCATCACTAGGGTATGCAGTTTCAAAATTGTGTTCGATTAGTCCGAAGACCAAACAACATGGCTGCTGTTACTAAAAATAGAACATAGGGGTAAATTGCTGTTTTTGTCTCGCCCGGGACAAAAGTCGCGGAAAGCCAGACATAGGCGTGCAAAGTATGACGGCGATGACGGCGTAAACTCAAGTTTTTATATAGAAGCCTTTGATGTAGGAACTTTATATTTGTTCCATAGATAGCTTACGGCGAACCCTATCCGTCTGACCCAAAATCATGTGACCTTGACCTATATTTCACGGCCCAGTGACCAGGTTAAGTTTTTTTGCTTAAGTCCATTTCTCAATAACTACAAGCTAGAAGTCAATGATATTTGGTATATAGCTTGGTCTTGGTTAGTACATGTCAGTCTGCCATATGGCTTTTGACCTTGACCTCAATTTCACGGTACAGTGACCAGGTTAAGTTTTTTTGCTTAAATCTGTTTCTCAATATTTACAAGACATATGTCAATGATATTTGGTATATAGCTTGGTCTTGGTTAGTACATGTCAGTCTGCCATATGGCTTTTGACCTTGACCTCAATTTCATGGTCTAGTGAACAAAGTTGAGTGTTTCTGATTAGAATAGTTTCTTAATTACTGTAAGTGGTATGGTTATAATATTTGGCTTGTAGGTTGCTCTTGGGTAGTGCATGACTGTTGTAGCGACAAGCAGGGACGGGCGAGACATCTATTAGGGTCCACTCTTTGAATGCAAATAACTCAAAAAACGTTACAGATATCAGAAATCTGACCGGAGTAAAAGTGATCAGCATAGTAAGATCTACCTGCCCTGCAATTTTGAAGAAAATCCGAAAACCTGTCTTTGAGTTATTGCCCTTTTTCTGTAAAATTTTCAAAATTTGTGCATTTTCTATTTTTATGCCCCCAGATCGAGGATCGGGGGGGCATATTGTTTTTGTCCTGTCTGTCTGTCTGTCTGTCTGTCTGTCTGTATGTGCGTCCGAAACTTTAACCTTGGCTATAACTTTTGAGCTATATAAGGTAGACTTTTGATACTTGGCAAGTGTATGGGTCTAGTCAAGAGGAACATAAATATGCAAAAAAAAATTAGGTCAAAGGTCAAGGTCATAGGGGTCAAAATGGGGTAAAAATCGGAATCTGGGGGCATATGTAGTGTTTCACAAACACATCTTGTTTTTTTCAAAAAGTGTAACAGGTAGAGGTCAAGTGTATATTGCAAAAAGGTTAAGCATGTCAAGCTCTACAAACCCTGAAATTTTGAAGAAAATCCCAAAACCCTTGTAGGAGTTATTGTCCTTTTTTCACGTATTTTTCAAATTTTTTCATATTTTTTGTCTTTTATTTCCAAAACTATAGAAGAAGAAGGTTACCCAAGTAAAAAAAATCCACTAAATAAATCGTTGAAATAAATCAAGAGCAAATCTGTAATTTGTTCACAATTTGAATGCGATGTAAATTCGCATGCAAATGAGCTAACAAATCACATTTAATAAATCATAATCAAATCGCATTTAATTAATCGCAAGCAAATCGTTTTTAATAAATCGCAATCAAATTGACATTATATGAGGAAGCCTGAAGGCTTCGAGGGTTTAAGTCGAATTTTCTGTTCCATCGGCGTGATGTTACCTTTTTTTACAGGTGAGAATAATCTCACCAAACACGTGACCTATCCATATAAATAGGTGTGTAGTACAGGTGTGCTTTCTCGTTTTAAAGCCAAGGAGGCTATTATCTCATTATTGGATGTGTAACAGGGAGGGAAGCTGAAGGGAGGGTCTTAAACCCTCGAAGCCTTCAGGCTTCCTCATATAATGTCTATTATCCTTCACATCCTAATGGAATGCTTGGATTATATGGCATTATATATCAGAACCCTTACGGTTCTCTGGTTTAAGTTGAATTCTTTAAAGCATTCCAATAATGAGATACTAGGTAGTTTAGGCAATACATGGTTTGAAAACAGATTGATGCATTTGTGAACTACTTCTTAGTAATGATAAAAATAAGGTTGATAACCTATATCTTAAGATGTTCTGAACATTTAAATTCCTTCAAAAATGAATACAATGTTTGTCAACATTAACTATTTGGCGTATTTATGCCTTTCTCTGGCTGTTGTCAGCATTGATTTAGGTAAATGTTAAACTACATGATAATTACGGTAGATATTAAAATACAAGTTATTTCTGGTAGATATTAAACTAGAACTTGATTCTGGTAGATATTAAACTACAAATTATTTCAAGTAGATATTAAACTACGATTTAATTGCTGTTTAACAGCATAAACACCTACAGATATAGCTGTCAATCGTGCAGTGTATACGTGTGTATTTATCAAGTAATCTGATTCAGATTATGTATATTTTGTCAACGATGTTTCATCGCATATTTGACAAAATACTCGATCTTATTTTCAAGACTGTGATATTACAAGATTCTTGTAACTTCTAAAACAACTGTTAAACATGAGTCATGTTCCTATTAGAGCTGTTGTAACAATCGAGCCTTGAAATAAAAAGAGAAAGCACACCTGTACTACACGCCTATTTATATGGATAGGTCACGTGTTGGGTGAGTTTATTTTCACCTGTAAAAAAGGTAACATCGAGCCGATGGAATAGAAAATTCGACTTAAACCAGAGAACCGTAAGGGTTCCAATATATAATAAAATTCAATCAAGGATCAACTATAGTACTTATAATTATTAAATGAAATCTTCATCTTTACCTATAATGTTGCTACCTAGTATTTAATCTACCCACAAATAAGCTTGTTTTAATTACTCCAAAACAATTAAGTTCAAAAAGATACATACATTTATCAAAATTTTGAACAATTAATACAAATAAAATATTTCACATGAAAAACTAAATATTGTATATTGATTACTAACAATCTGCATGTCCACAACTTACATTGTCTAATTTAATTTTCCAATTGTCAGTGCATTTTTATAAAGTACTATCACTGTTCAAATCATGCACACGCAAAATTTTGGCTCCACTTTAAATTCTTCTGCAAGAAGTATGCCAGTGAGCATGCCCAAATACTTCACATTTTAAACAAATTATAATGAAATCAAAAATGAAGAATATTGTAAACATGAATACCAGCAAAGTTAAATAAATTGTTAACAAATCGAAAAAAGGTCCTAATAAATCGCAACCAAATTAGTTAATAGAAATGAATTCTAATCAAATCGAAAAATCATATTTAGCAAATTTCGATTCCTTTTCGACTCATTAAATGAATTGTAAAGAAATCGTGTCACTAAATTACATATATACAATTTGAATGCAATTTGTTTGCCATTTGTTAACGATTTATTTCCAAAAATTTTTTACATTGGTATTAGTGTCCATTGATAAAATGTTTGCCATGATGTGTGGATTTCAATACTGGTGTTTAAATTTTTTGTTGGCCGCCATTTTCAAAATGGCTGCCAAAAAAAAAGGCGGGAAAATTCAACATTGTTCGATTTCAATGAAATTTGGTTTCCAAATAGATATTGATATAGCGACTTCAAAACCGGTGTTGAAAAGTGTTCGTTGACCGCCATTTTCAAAATGGCCACCAAAAAAGTAGGGAAAATTCAACATTGACCGATTTCAATGAAATTTGGTTTCCAAATAGGAACTGATGTTGCAACTTCAAAACCAATGTTAAATATTGTTCGTTGACCGCCATTTCCAAAATGGCCGCCAAAAAAGGCAGGAAAATTTAACATTGTCTGATTTCAATGAAAGTTGCTTTCCAAATTATAGATAATGATGTTGCAACTTCAAAACCATTGTTGAAAAGTGTTCATTTACTGTTATTTTCCAAATGGCTGCCAAAAAAGGCAGAAAATTCTACAATGTCCAATTTCAATGAAAGTTGGTTTCAAAATAGATATTGATGTTGTGACTTCAAAACCGGATTTGAAATTTGTTTGTTGACTGCCATTTTAAAAATGGCCATCAAAACGGGCGGGAAAATTTAGCATTGTCCGATTTCAATGAAACTTGGTTTCCGAATAGTTATTGATGTTGCAACTTCAAAACCAATGTTAAAAATTGTTTTTCGTTGACCGCCATTTTCAAAATGGTCGCAAAAAAGGTGGGAAAATTCAACATTGTCCAATTTCAATGAACTTTGGTTTCCATATAGGTATTGATGTCGCATCTTCAAACCCGATGTTAAGAATTAATCATGGACTGCCATTTTCGAAATTGCTACCAAAAAATGCAGGAAAATTCAACATTATCTGATTTCAATTAAATTTGGTATCCAAGTGGATATTGATGTCACTGCTTCAAAACTGGTGTTGAAAATTGTTTGTTGACTGCCATTTTCACATGGCTGCCAAAAAATGGTGACGTCAAAAAAGCCCAACAAAGAAATATAGAGAACATGATCAGACTTTGAAGACAGTTCAAGATATTGGTGGTGTTTGAGCTACAAAAATTTTAGAGACTGTAGATCAAATGCATAACTTACAATGATACCTTGATTGTGGCAACTGTAATCCAGGTGAGTGATACAGGCTCCTCGGAGCCTCTGTTTTTAGCTCACCTGGCTATGCCAGGGTGAGCTTTTGCCATCACTTTGCGTCCATCGTCCGTCCGTCCGTCCGTAAACTTTTCATTCAAAGATCTTCTCCTCTGAAACCACTGGGCCAATTGAAACCAAACTTGGCCACAATAGTCCTTGGGTGGTCCCCTTTAAAAATTGTGTCGCTCAGGTCTGTACGTCATCCAAGATGGCCGCCAGCTGGGACCAAAATTTAACATTGGATCCTATGGAAAAAAACGTTTAAATTCTTTTTTTCTGAAACTACTGGGCCAATTGGAACCAAACTTGGCCACAATAGTCCTTGGATGGTCCCTTACAAAAAAGGTGTTTTTTAGGTCCGCCTGATTTCTAAGATGGCCGCCAGCGGGAAACATAGTTTTAACATTGGACCCTGTGGGAAAACACTTTCAAAGATCTTCTTCTTTGAAACTACTGAGCCAATTGGAACCAAACTTGGCCACAATAGTCCTTGGGAGGTCCCTTACAAAAAAGATGTTTTTTAGGTCCGTGTGATTTCCAAGATGGCCGCCAGCAGGAAACATAGTTTTATCATTGGACCCTATGGGAAAACATTTTCAAAGATCTTCTTCTCTGAAACTACTGAGCCAATTGGAACCAAATTTGGCCACAATAGTCCTTGGGTGGTCCCTTACAAAAACGGTGTTTTTTTAGGTCCGCATGATTTCCAAGATGGCCGCTAGCGGGAAACAAAGTTTTATCATTGGACCTTATGGGAAAACATTTTCAAAGATCTTCTTCTCTGAAACTACTGAGCCAATTGGAACAAAACTTGGCCACAATAGTTTTTGGGTGGTCCCTTATAAAAAAGGTGTTTTTTTAGGTCCGCGTGATTTCCAAAATGGCCGCCAGCGGGAAACATAGTTTTATCATTGGAACCTATGGGAAAACATTTTCAAAGATCTTCTTCTCTGAAACTACTGAACCAGTTGGAACCAAACTTGGCCGCAATAGACCTTGGGTGGTCCCTTACAAAAAAGTGTTTTTTAGGTCCGTGTGATTTCCAAGATGGTTAGCGGGAAACATAGTTTTATCATTGGACCCTATGGGAAAACATTTTCAAAGATCTTCTCCTCTGAAACTACTGAGCTAATTGGTACCAAACTTGGCCACAATAGTTTTTGGGTGGTCCCTTACAAAAAAGGTAATTTTCAGGATCGCACTACATTCAACATGGCCGCCAGCGGGGGACATAGTTTTAACATTGGACCCTATGGGAAAACACATTCAAAGATCTTCTCCTCTGTAACTACTGGGCAAATTGGAACCAAACTTGGCCACAATAGTACTTGGGTGATCCCTTACAAAAAATGTGTTTTTAAGGTCTGCGCAAATTCCAAGATGGCCGCCAGCGGGAAACGTAGTTTTAACTCTGGAGCCTTTGGGAAAACACTTTCAAGGATCTTCTTCTCTGAAACTACTGAGCCAATTGGAACCAAACTCGGTCACAATAGTCTTTGGGTTGTCCCTCACGAAAAAGGTGTTTTTCAGGATTGCGCTAGAATCAACATGGCCGTCAGAGGGGGACACAGTTTTAACATTGAACCCTATGGGAAAACACATTCTTAAAGATCTTCTTTTCTGAAACTACTGGGCAAATTGGAACAAAACATCGCCACAATAGTCGTTAGGTGGTCCTTTGCAAGAAAAGTGTTTTTCAGGTCAGTGCTATATTCAAGATGGCCACCAGCGGGAAACATAGTTTTAACATTGGATCCTATGGGAAAACATTTTCAAAGATCTTCTTCTCTGAAACTACTGAGCCAATTGATACCAAACTTGGCCACAATAGTCTTTGGGTGGTTCCTTACAAAAAGGTGTTTTTCAGGATTGCGCTACATTCAAAATGGCTGCCAGTGGGGGATATAGTTTTAACATTGGACCCTTAGTATGGGAAAACACATTCAAAGAAACTACTGGGCCAATTGAAACCAAACTTGGCCACAATAGTCCTAAGGTGGTCCTTTGCAAAAATGTGTTTTTCAAGTCAGCGCGATATTCAAGATGGCCGCCAGGGGGAAACATAGTTTTAACATTGGACCCTATGGGAAAACACTTTCAAAGATCTTCTTCTCTGAAACTACTGAGCCAGTTGAAACCATACTTGGCCACAATAGTCCTTAGGTGGTCCCTTGCAAAAAAGGTGTTTTTCAGGATCGCACTATATCCAACATGGCCGCCAGTGGGGAACATAGTTTTAACATTGGTAATGGGAAAACACATTCAAAGATCTTCTCCTCTAAATGTACTGAGCCAATTGGAACAAAACTTGGCGGCAATAGTCATTGAGTGGTCCCTTGCAAAAAGGTGTTTTTCAGGTCAGCACGATATCCAATATGGCAGCCAGCGGGGAACTTAGTCTTTCCCATGGGGTCCAATGTTAACCTAACAGAGGTCTTCTCCGCTTTAACTAATTAGGGATATTGGATTTATAGTTTAATTATATATAAGGGCTCTTTAACATAAAATGTCTATGTTAATCAAGGGCCAGGTGAGCGATACAGGCTCTTGTTTTTGTTTTTTTTTTGTCTCTTATTCATTAGCAAACCAATACAGAAGCGAAAATAAGGAAAATGGAAATTCCAAAATCAAAAATCCCAAATTATTGCAAATTATATCCAACACAAATAACTAAATACCGAAGTTACTGTGAATTTACTTTCTGCAAAATTGAGACAGCATTACAAATACAAAACAAACAAACAAAAATATACAAAACTAAAGCACTAGGAGTGTGTGAGTGTGGAGTGATCAGGCATTGAAAATGCAGGGCTGCTCAGAACCTTCAAGAATTTTTGTTGTTGCTTTTGACATTCGGTGCCAGATTTGATATCCACTTCTTGTATACATGTATATAGTTTTTAGCTCATCTGGCTATAATGCCAGGGTGAACTTTTTCTACCACTTGGCGTCGTAAACTTTTCATTCAAGGATCTTCTCTGAAACCGCTGGGCCAAATTTGGTCACAATAGCCCTTGGGCGGCCCCCTTTAAAAAATTATATCTGTCAGGTTCATACCTCATCAGCTGGGATCATAGTTTTAACATTGGACCCTATGGGAAAACACATTCAAAGATCTTCTCAGAAACTACCAGCCCTATTATAACCAAACTTAGTCACAATGCTCCTTAGATGATCCCATCCAAAAAGGCATCCGGCAGGTCTGTACATTTTCCAAGATGGCCGCCAGCAGGGGACATTTAACATTGGACCCTATGGTAAAGACTTTCAAAGATCTTCTTCTCAAAAACTACTAGTCCAATTAGAACCAAACTTAGTCACAATGATCCTTAGATGATCCCATCCAAAAAGGCATCCAATAGGTCTGTGTACCTCATCCAAAATGGCCGCCAGCGTGAAACATAGTTTTAACACTGGACTCTATGAGAAAAGACATTCAAAGATTTTCTAATCAGAAACTACTATTCCAATTAAAACCAAACTTAGTCCCAATGCCAGATAGTTCCTTCCAAAAAAGGTATCCGACACGGACAGGTCTGTTCCTCATCCAAAATGGCTGCCAGGGGAACATAGTTTGAATGTTGGACCCTGTGAAAAAGACATTCAAAAATCTTCTTATCAGTAACTACTATTCCAAATAGAACAAAACTTAGTTACAATGGACCTTAGATAGTTCCTTCCAAAAAGGTATCTGACAGGTTCATACCTCATTCAAAATGGCCGCCAGTGGGGAACATAGTTTTAACATTTCACCCTTTGGAAAACACATTCAAAGATCTTCTTCTCAGAAACATAAACTACTAGTCCAATTAGAATCAAACTTGGCCCCTTTTGTCATTAGATTTTCCCTTCCAAAAAGGTATCTGGAAGATCTGTATCTCAGCCATGTTGGCCGCCAGGGGTAACAAAGTTTTAATATTCTTTACCCTATGGAAAAAAGACATTCAAAGATCTTTTTCACAGAAACTACTGTAACAGGAGGGGGTCAGTGATCGACCAGATTTGACCTCCAGGGCAGTGTAGTGGCAGATACTTTGCCCCTGATTTGTATGCAGGATACCTGATATCAGTATATTGCTGAACATAAGAATTAGAACATTTCTAATACTTAATTTACAAATATACAACAATTCAACATCGACAAAAATAGAGAGAAATTCCAAATGGAAAAGTAACTTTGAAATCAAAAGAAATCATTTTAAACTTGGCCAAAAGAATGTTTCGTGTTTTGTTTTAAGAATTTAGAAAGTAATCCCAATCATATTGCCAAAATGTGTGAAAACCAAAAGAGCTCGATGTTGAAAGGCTAGCTTTCAGGCAAGGGACAGTCTAATTCAGACTGGTTTTAAAAGTGTATTAACCAAAAGTGCTTGAGGTTGAAGGGCTAGCTTTCAAGCGAGCTTAAGTCTAATTCAGACTGGTTTTAATATGTATATGAGCCAAAAATGCTCGAGGTTGAAAGGCTAGCTTTCAGGTGAGCTGCCATCGTGGAATAAGAATATTCCACGCGCTATTGAAGAATGATTGTAGAACATATCTCTATATGTCTTTAACAAAATTACTTCAGAAAAATAAAGAATAAAATCAAATATTGAGAATAATAAATATTAAATAAACACATTTACTGTCAATTTCAAAATGTCCTAGTGATTGAAATTATAAAACAAATATTCTAAAATTTAGAAACACTAAAAGTCCAATTTCGTCAAGGAAGATAATCACATCCATTACAATAGTAATCCAATTAGAACTAAACTTAGTTACAGTGGTCCTTAGATGGTCCCTTCCAAAAAATTTCCATTACAACCCTTTTTTGGATGGAACCATTTAAGAAATAGTGTGGCTAAGTTTTGTTTGTATGGTTTACATTGGTCTAATAGTTTCAAAGTAGAATATCTTTGGATGTATTATTCAAAGTAGAATATCTTTGGATGTATTATTCAAAGGGTACAATGTTTAAACTAAGTTCCCAGCAGTGGCGGCCATCTGGGATGTCAGTTTCACACCTGAGATACTTTTTTGGAAGGGACCATCTAAGGATCACTGTAACTAAGTTTAGTTCTAATTGGATTACTATTGTAATGGATGTGATTATCTTCCTTGACGAAATTGGACTTTTAGTGATATGATATGATATGAAGTGAATGTTCGACAATAATGAGTGAGTCCACTTGTGGATGAGCATTTAATTAGGGACAATACACTAAGTATCAGCAACAAAATTTCTATTTTTCTTATTGGTTATTTATTTAAGAAATAATTCAGGGGAGAGTGAATATATGTTGATTTTACCACGTTTGGCCTTCAGGGGGAAAATATAGTCATAAAGGGCAAACCAGTGGTAAAATCAACATATATTCACGCTCCTGGGAATTATTTCGATTCTAATATGACACATACAGAGAACAGAAGAGATGAATTTGTCTTTGTATTCATAGGTGAAACAGCCATTTTTATACGACCGCAAAAATTTTGTGGTCATATGATGGTATGGCGCTGTTGTCATCGTCGACGGTGGCGTCGTTGTCTGTAGACACTTTTAGTTTTGGCCAATAACTCAAGTTCAAGTTGATCAATCCTTATGAAATTTTAACACAATGTTCCTTGGCACAAAAGCAAGGTGTGGATAGGTTTTGGTCATTATGTTTTTAAAATAGGGGCCAAAAAGGGCAAAATTGGGTGTTTTCACCTATTTAGCTGTAAAATTTTTAGTAATTATTGGATTTTGATAGGGTTTCTTTCAGTGTGCTCCTGAGGTAATTTCCAATGAGAAGTACGTCAAAGGATTTCATGTTGCATGCACCATTTATGAGATAAATGGGGTCCAAAAGGGGCGAATTTTTTAAATTTTATTTTTTTATTTTTAGTCTGATTTTGATGCTGTTTTTATACGCCCGTCTAATGACGGACGTATTATGGTATACCAATGTCCGATTGTCCGTCCGTCTGTCCGTCCGTCCGTCTGATTGTCCGTCCGTTTCATATGTCGCGCTCTAACTTGATAACCATTTGGCCAATTCACTTCAAACTTTGCAGAGGACTATTGGGTATGATGGCCTCACGATCTGTATACTTTTTCGGGAAAATTCAATATTTTTTGTAGGAGTTATGGGACTTTATTTGTCAATTTTAAGGCAATTTTTTACATGTCGTGCTCTAACTCGACAACCCTTCGGTCAATTCACTTCAACCTTTGTAGAGGTATTGGGTATGATGGACTCACGATCTGTATACTTTTTGTGAAAATTTGATTTTTCTTTTAAGAGTTATGGGACTTTATTCATCAATTTTAAGGCAATTTTTTACATGTCGCGCTCTAACTCAACAACCCTTTGGTCGATTCAATTTTTCTTGTAGGAGTTATGGGACTAATTATTCGTCAATTTTAAGGCAATTTTTTACATGTCGCGCTCTAACTCAACAACCCTTTGGTCAATTCACTTCAAACTTTGTAGAGGTATTGGGTATGATGGACTTATGATCTGTATACTTTTTCGGGAAAATTCAATTTTTCTTGTAGGAGTTATGGGACTTTTTTCGTCAATTTTAAGGCAATTTTTTACATATCGCGCTCTAACTCAACAACCCTTTGGTCGATTCACATCAAACTTTGTAGAGGTATTGGGTATGATGGCTTCACGATATGTTTACTTTTTCGTGAAAATTCAATTTTCTTGTAGGAGTTATGGGACTTTAATTGTCTATTTAAAGGCAATTTTTTACATGTTGCACTCAAACTTGACATCTCTTTGACCAATTCACTTCAAACTTTGTAAAGATATTGGGTATGATGGCCTCATGATCTGTATACTTTTTCACGAAATTTCGATTTATTTGCAAGAGTTATGGAACTTTATTTTTCAAATTTAAGGCAATTTTATACATAATGCACAGGCGTATCATGCAACTTGTCGCAGCTGTTTATTTGCAATGGATTCCTCATGCAAAATAAATAGAGCGCTTCACCATCAGATTTTTGATAATTTGTTTCCTTTCCGAGTTATGAGGGGCCAAACGGGGCAAAAATTGCAAACATGCAGATTACATAAAATTTTTATTTTTCATCGGATTTCAATGGGATTTTTTTTCTTTTGATTCGTCATGATATAAGCTTTCAGTGATATGTGATTTTGTGTAGCTCTTACGGTTTCTAAGTTACAAGGGGTCAAAGGGGCCAAAATTGCAATTTCTCTAAATATGTGAAATCTTTATTTTTCATCGGATTTTGATGAGATTTTTTTTCTTTTGATTACTCTTGATACAAGCTTTCAGTAATATGTCAACGGATTTCACATAGCTTTTACCGTTTCTGAGCTACAAGGGGTCAAAGGTGTCAAAATTGCAATTTTTCAAAATGTGTGAAATCTTCATTTTTCATCGGGTTGTGATGGGATTTTTTTCTTAAGATTCTTCTTGATATAAGCTTTCAAAGATATGCCAGCGGATTTCGAGTAGCTCCTACTGTTTCAGAGCTACAAGGAGTGAAAGGGGCCAAAATTGCATTTTTTTTTTTCGAAATATTAGAATTTTTTTTTCATCAGAATTTGATGGGACTTTTTTCTTCTGATTCCTCTTGTTAGCTTTGGCATTTTGTCAACGAAATTGGTGCAGCTCTTCCCGCTACCGAGCTTAAAGGGGTCAAAGGGCCTGAAATTTTCAAAATATGTAAAATCCTTTATTTTTTTTTTTGTTGGATTTAATGGGGTTCAATTCTTCGGATTCCTCTTATCATATTGTTAAAGTAGTATGTTGACCGTTGACCAATTTGATATACCTCTTTTCATTTCAGATCTATATAAGGGATTATTAACGCTAATTTTTATATTTGCATTAGTTTGTGTACAGCTAATTACTGGGTCTAGTTCTTTGTTGTGTCTATTTGATTACTGTATCAAGCCCTTTACTGTGTCCTCATTCATTTTGAATTACACTCGTTCAAGTTTAAGTGTTCGACATACATTGTATTGTGGTCATATCATGCTGCACTCGGCGTAGCCCTTTATTACCCAAGAAAGTATGTTCTATGACGCTGCAAAAATGGTTTTCAAACTTTTATGATGTTATCAAAATCACCTTTGATGGTCATGAAAGTACCTACGAGTATATGCAGATTTTACCACTGTTATGGATACAAGGTGATTAAAGGACGTCATATAAGAATAAAACATTTGGTAGAACAAATTTTGAAAAACATAAATTACTTTTAAAGAAATTTGAACTGGATTATAGATTTGTGAAAGTAACAGTATGATCCTATCTGTATTGCATTGTAATACTTGTAAGATATCTTTTGTCAATATTTTTTTTAAATCAACAGTAATAAATACAGAAAATATTGACCCCATTTGATCAAAGAAAACTCAAGCAAATTAAATATAAATGTCAAATGTATCAAAACATCAAGTCCCTTCCTAAAGCTTAGTTTGGAACATATTATAATATGAATACAATCACTGTCTTGTTTGAAAAAAAATGAAAAAAGAAGTTCTGTTAATCATGCAATTATGAGATCTGAACTTGTCTGAAAACTTAAATGAAAGTTAATAAAGCAGAAAATGTAGGTCAAATTGACCCAATTTGGTATGGATGCTGATGTACAGTGACCAAGAAGTGGTCTGAAAACTTGAATGTAAGTCAATCAAGTGAAAAATACGGGTCAAATTAACCTAATTTTGCCTGAATGCTTATATATACCATCTGAGATGCATGTATATGCAAGGTGGATCATCCTTCCATGATCATTGAATGAGATCTGAACTCATCTGAACACTTATAAGTCAATCAAGCAGAAAATGTAGGGCAAATTGACCCAATTTGGCCTGGATGCTGATGTTTCATCCAAGATACATGCATATGCAAGATTAGATCATCCTTCTATGTAGAGTGACTGAGATCTGAACTAAAAAACTAAAAACTTGAATTTAAGTCCATCAAGTCAAAAATGTGGGTCAAATTAACCCAATTTGGCTAGGATGCTGATTTATCATCTGAGATGCATGCATATGCAAGGTTGGATGTTCCTACCATGTACAGTGACTCAGATCTGAACTCCTCCTAAAACTTGAATGTAAGTCAAGCCGAAAATGTAGGTCAAATTGACCCAATTTTGCCTGTATGCTGACATACTAGCTGAGATGCATGCATATGTAAGGTAATTGGTTGATCCTACCATGTAAAGTGACAGAGATATTAACTTGAATGTTAATTTGAGCTAAAGCTAATCATTGAAGTGGAAAGTATAGGTCAGAGAGACCTAATTTTTTGACAAACTGTGAGTTAACCAGAGATGCACCTTTGTGCAATTTGGATGATGCTACCAAGCAAAGTACCCAAGATATTCACTTAAATGTGGACATGAAGACGGACACAGACACAGAGTGACAGTAGGGTACTCCAATAGTCCCCACCAACTTAGTTGAGACAAACTAAAAATTATAATTTTAGTAAAAATATAAAGCAAGAGTACATTTCAAATTCTGCTGTTGTGAAATATAGGGCCTGTACAATTTTGGAATTTCCGAGATCAAGATTTGTACCCGGAAGTTACATTTTAAACAAAGATATATGACGTTTCAAACTAAAAATTAGACGTCATTTTTTGGTGAGAGACGTTTTCGATTTGCCTGTTTATCGTTGATTCTTGTGAGTTACATGACGAGACTTACAGACCCTATTTCAAGGTTGGGAAAAAATTTAGATTGAAAGTATGTTTTATTTCGCTGAACTTGATTACTCTTTATTCAGGGGCCGACTCCCACCTACCGTTGGGTGTGGGGTTTTCTCACCGTTCATTGAAGATCTTATGGTGGCTTTGAGTTGTTATTACTCCCCTTTGGGTCGTTGTCTCTTTGACACATTCCCCGTTTCCCTTCTTTTTTCTTCTTTTTTTCTTTATTTACAAAGTGAAAGAAGAGCATTATATAGAATAGAAAATGAAAATAGGTCTTGTACTACACAGTTTTTGAACTGACTTCATTGAATATCTCCTTGAATTATCTTTATTTACTTTTAAAGATGAATCAGGGAAAGAACAGTTAGCTATTGGTGGAACAAGACCAATTGATTCACCAGAGCCAGGTAAGGGGTAATTATAAAAGGTGTAAACCATGACAACATCAATTTATCCAGTTAGTGCCTTTATATGACATGAACATTAAAAGTTGTCAAAATACAAAAATAACCAGTATACACACTTTTTGACAGTTTTAGTGAGGTGACGTGCTTATTTTGTAGTAGAATCATATCAAGATATAGTTAGGAAATGATTGAATCGTGGCTTTGTTGTTTTGAAAGCACAGCAAGGTCATGACGCAGTCCAGATGTCAAAAATCATATATCACTTGTCCATAGTTTTTGTGCCGGTGTCTATTTAATCTAACTAAAAGAACGTTCAAATAATTCATATATTGTTTTGACTATTTGGTATCAATTTTATTTTTCCTTCTACAGTTTCAAATTTAACTCTGTTAGATTTGTCAGCGTGGATTGAGAAGCAATTTAACAATAGTAAAGCCAGAAGATATGTCTGAAAAATATAAACCTGAGGCCAAGTTGTTTTCGACTTTCAAGTTGATTTTTAGCTCACCTGGCTGCCAGCGCGGAACTTAGGTTTAACATTGGACCCTATGGGAAAATCACATTTTCATCTTCTCCTCTGAAACTACTGAAGCAAATTCAACCGAACTTTACAGGAATGATGTATGGAAGGTCCTTTACAGAGATTGCTCATTTTGTTTCAATCCGACAAAAAACATGGCCGCCAGCACAGAACATGGTTTAATGTTGGACCCTATGGGAAAATCACATTTTCATCTTCTGCTCTTAAACGGCGGAAGCAAATTCTTCCAAACTTTACAGGAATGATGTTTGGAAGGTCCTTGATAATGATTGTTTCATTTCGTTTCGATCTGACAAAAAACATGGCCGCCAGCACGGAACATGGTTTAACATTGGACCCTATGGGAAAATCACATTTTCATCTTCTCCTCTGAATGTGTTTTGAATAAACTCCAGGCACACGTCAAAATTGATGTTTAATTTGCTGTTAGTAATTAAATTTTTATATAAGTCCTGTATCAGATGTATGAAGTTTAAAATTTGCTGTTGGTAGAAACTGGATAAATAACTTAACTGGAAGCAAACAGTGTTCGGTGTTGATTTAGTATTAAAAGAAATTTGTCGGAGAAAAGCCTAAGACTCACTGTGTTTTTCAAAAAATCAAAGCAAAGAACATGGAAAGATATCAATTTTTCATTGTTAAACCCCATGTGGATGAATACCATGTACGGTGCAACTTTTTGAATTCTGATATCGGCATTGGGCATGGTGATTTAAACGACATTGAACAACATGTGTAATCAGACTGACAAGCGTAAAATGTTGATGCAAAATGGATGGGTTCATCATATTTAAAGCATTTTTCAAAGTGAATTGTACTTGTCTAAATAAGCCAAACTGATACATGTATCCTTTCTTTGTATCAGTATCTTTCTAGCGCGGTCCCAAAAGATTTTCATGGATTCCGCAGAGCAATGCCAATTTCTGCGTTTGCAATGGCCTGATTCCGGATTTCAGTAAGTTGGGGTTGGCAACTATGACATGATCTGCTCTGAAATGGCTGAAGCAAATTCAACCAAATTTTACAGGAATGATGTGCTAAAGGTCCACAACAAAGATCATTTCCTGCCAATCGGACAAAAACATGGCCGCCAGCAGGGAAGCTAGTTTAAAATTGGACCCTATAGGCATCAAATTTTCATCTTCTGTTCTGAAACCGCTGAAGCAAATTCAACCAAACTTTACAAGAATGATGTGCTAAAGGTCCTTAACAAAGATTACTCATTTCTGTCCAATCCAATAAAAAACATGGCCGCCAGCATGGAAAATGGTTTAACATTGGACCCTATGGGACAATCACATTTTCACCTTCTCCTCTGAAACCACTGAAGCAAATTCAACCAATCTTTACAGGAATGATGCACTAGAAGTTCTTTACAAAGATTACTCTTTTGTTCTGATCTGTCAAAAAACATGGCTGCCAGCATGAAACTTAGGTTTAAAATTGGACCCTATGCGAAAAATCACATCTTCATGTCCTCCTCTGAAATCAAGAAGCAAATTCAACCAAACTTCACAGGAATGATGTACTATAAAGGTCCTTTACAGAGATTGCAAATTTTATTTCAATCCGATAAAAAACATGGCAGCCAGCACGGAACTTAGGTTTAACATTGGACCCTATGGGAAAAGTCAAATTTTAATCTTCTCCTCTGAAACTGCTGAAGCAAATTCAACCAATCTTTACAGGAATGATGTACAGTCGAACTTTGATGGCTTGAACATCTAAGGGACCAATGAAAACAGATCGAGCCAAAGGAGTGTTCCAGATATCCAGGTCGAACAATGTTTACATTTGAATCAAGTGACCAAAAAAGGGGTTGGAGCCATCCATGGTGTTCGAGTTATTGCAGTTCTACTGTACTTTACAAAATTTGCTCATTTCTTTTTGATCTGACAAAAAACGAAGGCCCCCAGTGCAGAACATAGTTGAATATCGTAGCCCTGTATGTGAAAACCATACTTTTCATTATCTTTTCTGAAACTATTCATGCAAATTTAACTAAAACTGTATTGGAATGATGTTTTGAAGGTCCTTTGCAAAGATTACTCATTTCAATAGTATCAGACAAAAAACACTTGTGTAAATGGAGAACATAGCTTAACATTAGACCTCATTGGTAAAATACGTCTTTTTTGGTCATGCAAGGCATAGAAGCATTTTGTCAGGTGAGCGATACATGCTCAGTCTCTGAGCCTCTAGTTTTCTCTCAAAAAAGTTCCCTTGTTGCATTGGTCACAGGAGGCTTCATTTTATAATTAATATAAGGGAAAAGTCCATTTTATAGTGCACCAGATGAATTGTTTCAGTTAATATCTAGTTAACAGTTGTCACAAAGTGACACCTCAAATGAATTAATACAATACCAAATACTTTATTTATAAGAAAGCTAAAAAATTAACATTAAACATTGACAGCAAGTCAATACATGTAGTTTGCTGCTAATTTTAGATCGATTGGCATTTATTTCTATGTTAGGCAGTCTTCTCCATTGTACATTTATTGGGTCCTTTGTTTATGCCTATAAACCCACCAAAAAGCTGCCATCTCAAAAGAAATTTTTTACATGCCTGTATATTTTGTCAAACTAGTTCTTCAAACTAGGCCTTCATATTGTGGCAATCTATTTCTTTGTTCATTCTTGATTATATTTTTAGTTACAACAGAAAGCATGCACACAGACTTGGATACCTGCTCTATTGCATACTCAACCAGAAAGTGACCAAGGTCAGAGAAAACTTCACCCAGACCAAGGTAACTCTTGTAGAACAATCTTTGAATTTACAGATCATCATGATATGATCATGCAGACTTATTTTGCTCAGTATTTAAAGTAAGAAATAGTAATTCTATACGAAATTGAAGCTTCTGTAATATAGAAAAAAGAAGGGAAACGGGGAATGTGTCAAGAGACAATGACCAAAAGGGGAGTAATAACAACTCAAAGCCACTGTAAGATCTTCAATGAACGGTGAGAAAACCCCACACCCATTGACAGGTCGGAGTCGGCCCCTGAATAAAGAGTAATCAAGTTCAGCAAAATAAACATCATCCTAGACTCCTATACACATAAAGTAAACTTAACTAGAAAAAAGACAAGACACACAAAGGCTTAATAAATTTCCTGACTTAGGCGGGGTTAAATTAGTTTTATTGGGCCCAAACCTTCCCCCATAGCCAATGTGATAAATAAAAAAACAATCCTAACAACAGTAAAATTCAGTTGGCAACAGGACTGCAGGGATTAAGATTAACGGTCGCCCAGTTGCAAATGCAACCAAAATTTATGGTGGGCGACTTTTGTTTTATGTCCTGGCTACCGAAAAATTCCTGGTCAAGTCGGACTTTTTTCGTGAGATGTGCTAAATATAACTGATTTTTCCCAGACTATCTAAAAATATGTAATGCTTTGAGTTTTTCATAGTCCTCATGTAATAAAATCCGATAACTTTCGAACGACGAGACAGGAAGTCGATAATGCGTAATGTTTGGCTTTTCCATTAATTGCATGATAGGGAGTGAAGGGAACAAATGGAATAGCCAGTTTATAATGATGTAGTTTTCCCTTCTTCTTTCTTATAGATTTTGTTTAAAGGGTAAAGGGGTTTTTACGAACGAAACGTATCGAAACGCTAGTCGATGTGTCCAATCTTAAAAATTATTAAATAAAACCGTGTATTGATTTTCAGCTGTGAGTTCTCCAATTCTGGAGGTAATAATAATAATATTATATGACGGTGCTCCTACATACAGGAGGAATATACTTACAAAACAAACAAACAATAGCAATTTCCGGTTTAAAGCTATTTATACTTTGTAAACATGTGGCGGTGGATCGAGGATGTTGGTGAACCAAAGTCAACCGTTAAACTTGAATATTTCAAGGATATTCAGAGGATGAAGATGATGTGTTTTTCAACCCTTTGGACTTCACCAAAGACTGATTCATTAAATGAAATTTAAATTCAATCACTTCCTAATTTTCTGATTTCTATATAAAACTAAAAATACAGTGGAATTTTATTTGAGTTTTTCAGACCAATTTATGTCTATCATCCAAACCATCAGTTAATTATTATAATCAAAAGGCAATGACAACATTCGAAGCACAAAGATACAGAGACATCAGACACAAAAAAAAAAAACAAAAAAATTCTTTCAAGCCGAAGGCCTTCAGTTTATATCAACAAAAGAAAATGAAAATTAATCAAATAAGGGATATGGAGTAAATTCACATGACAGAGTCTCTACAAATACATGGTTAAAAAAGAAACAGATCAACGCTTTTATTTTTGTTCATCATCTTGAAGTCACCACGAGTTAGCCTAGGGTTGTCTCCTTGTAAAGTTGGGTTCCTAAATTTTAAGTTGGGCCCCTAACTCTCTCAGTAGTAGTAGTAGCCCAGCTGGCTCCTGGAGAAAAAAAATAAAGCATATTCCCTGGGACTGAGTCAATTGTAATGTCCTTTTCTGTTATCTGGGGAACAGACGTTAAGACTAAATAGATTCGATCAACATTTTTATTACATAACGTTCCTCATGTCAGTACAATTACAACCATATGGTGAACCTAAAACATGTCGGAGTGGCCCCGAGCTCAAAATCCCGAATTCAACCCAAAAACATATATATCATATATATATAACATATCCCCCCGCTTCACAAAAATTGGTACAATTTTTTCTAAATGTTGAATTCAAATCACAATAAATCAATAATATTTAAACAAAATTGCGAGAAATCATAAATTCAGCAAATTTCTACACTTCAAAACAGACCTGGGGTCAATTACTTTGAAATGTAATTAATTAAATTAAAATTACATTCCAAATTACCTCAATTAAATTACTTTAGGAAAGTAATTAATTAAATTACAAATTACATTTCAATGTGGCACTTCATATACATATGATATGTATGGATTGATACAAACTTTAAAGGGCGAAACCAAAGGACAATTTTCAACCAGCAATTTTAATGAAAGGTAAAATCTACAGCAAAACAGATATTTTGGGTCTGCTAACTTATATTTCCATCAACTTTTCAAAATTGGGGGTCTAAACTATAGACCATGGTAATAATCAAATGACTGCATCTGTCAGTTGCCCTTTTCTTTGGTCCCAACTGAAAAATTGTTTAGTTAATGTTCACAAAAAAACATTAATGTGATTTTTTGTTGGTTTTCATTTTCATCATTAAGTATTTATGTATTTTTTGATGATTTAGCTATAAAAAAATGAACAGTTTTTTTTGTATTCTATGTTTGGTAAAAGAAAAAAAACCCTTATATTCTAACTTACATGTGGTTTCTATGGTTTTGAGCAGATATCAATTTTTTTCAAAATTTAAAAGATATCGAATTTCACATAATATTGTTTATGTTGTTAATACACTTTTCATATTAATCAGATATGTTTCAAACACTAAACCATTATATATATATATATTCATCCATTTTATTATTTAAAAAAGAAAGAAAATTAACATAATTTGAGATGTTGTTTTTATCTTAGTATCAAAATATATTATTTGGTTTTTAAATCAATTAAAACCTTTAATTTGTGACATTTTGTTTTGATAGGCAAAATTTAATTGCTACAAATTAGTATGTTTGAACAGCCTTTACACTTTAAATACAATGTATGTGTAGTAATTTACCTTTGAGGACAGGAAATGTCAATTAATGAATTAAATAATATTTCTCTTGATTAACTTACACTCATATCAACAACTCATGTGTAGTGACTGTGTATATGTGGAATAGTAATATATAATTTGAAAAATGTTTGACGTTTAGGAGCATGAATATGGTAATGAATATGCATCAAGATAATATTTATATATATAAAAAAAGAGAACAAATACCAGTACATTTGGTTAGATAAATTCAAATTGTCACATGGGTTTAAGACAATAAATTGCGTGAAACCAACCCTTGCATTAAATAAGTATTGGTAAAAAATTATGAAATAAAATTAGTGGTGTTCCTACAAAATAATTCCAATATATTGGAATGTTTCAACAATTTTACTTAAAATTCAAATCTTCATGTTCTCAACACCTTCAGATCATCACTTATATTGAGCCAACTATTTATCAAACCCTCATATGAGTAACAGAGTTGGATGTGATTGATACAATTGTTGATATTTGCATTTTGCCCTAAAATCCCCACATTGATTTTGTGGAATTCAAGTGGAAAATATATTCTTAAAAACATAACTACCCAATCCTACAAAACACAAAAATAATGTTTGACAAACAAAATTAACCCCTTTTCTGATGTATATGTAGCATGTGTTTTAAATTTAAATTTTTGACTATACATCCAAATATAGGATAGTCCTTAGATTTAGTAAATTAAAATTGTCATTTGTAAATACATATATATATTACTATTATTTTAAAAAAGGTGATAATGTAAGTAGAAATATTACAAAGTATTGAGACCATTTTTTCTATCTTTTGCCTTAAGATGTTATCTAAAATAAAAGTCTTTGAATTTATACATAGAAATTTCAAATTACATGTAAATCAAACTTGGTCACAAGTAATTGAAAAGTAATTGAAAAAGTAATTGTAATTACATGGTTTTTCAGCCCTGTAATTAATTAAATTACAATTACATGTAATTGAATTTTCTCTCAATTACACATTACATTCAATTACATCAGAAAATGTAATTAATTACAGTCAATTACAATTACATTTTTCAATTACCCCAGGTCTGCTTCAAAATCTCAACACTCTCTCAGGAGATAACATTGCGAAACTGCTCAGAAAATATGACTTCTATTAGTAGCCAGATTTGATGTACATATTGTTAAAAACGTAGCTGTGTTACAAAGTGATAAAATCAACAGAGACCGAACTCTTCACTAACATTGAGCTTTACAATACAACAGGCTCTATATACCATAACTCGATTTCACACACTTTCTCACGATTCCCACCCCCAACTCACACTCAGATTCAAGAGGCCATCTTTATAGTACATAAAACATATCACTTAAAGCAACAACATACACGGTTATTTATGATCTTTATCAGAACGCTACTAACAAATACATCTTGCACTCACACCATTTAAAGGTTTTACGCTACCATTGCAGTTCTGTTATCTAGTAATATCTGTCATTGACTTGGTCCCACTCAAAAGAACATCAGATAATCATTCTAAGCTTAAACATCAGAAATCTACAAAAATATTCCAATCACAAAATCAAGAAAATAAATTGAGCCACTCCCCATGTAAAACAATAATTAGTTAAACAGTGAAAATATGATTAAGTCAATGGATTGTCTAGAATGTAAGAAAAAGTCAAAATCTTGCTAGTGTACAGAAGTATCTAAAATTGAACTGCGAGATAATATCTCACAAATTCTACAATCTTTTCAGAGTCGCTGTTACAACGGGACATATTTCCACGGTTTGGTTACGAGATAATTCTCACAAACCATAATTTGTTTCTCAAATATTAATTAATCAACGGCGGAGGTCTTGATTCCACCATCTTCAAGGCTTTAACATTTAGCTTTGCCTGGTCTACCCAAAAGGCGTTTTGTGCCGGTTCGCCGACAGGGTGAATTAAGTACTTGATTTTACCATTTACAATACGTCTTGCTAGGACTCTTTTTATGCCCCCAGATCGAGGATCGGGGGCATATTGTTTTTGTCCTGTCTGTCTGTCTGTCTGTCTGTCTGTTTGTCCGAAACTTTAACCTTGGCTATAACTTTTGAACTATATAAGGTAGACTTTTGATACTTGGCAAGTGTATAGGTCTAGTCAAGAGGAACATAAATATGCAAAACAAAATTATGTCAAAGGTCAAAGGTCAAGGTCATAGGGGTCAAAAAGGGGTAAAAATCGGAATCTGGGGGCATATGTAGTGTTTCACAAACACATCTTATTATTTTATATGAATCGCCGGATGGAACGGCACTGTCATTGTCAGTATCTGGATTTGTGAAATCTGTGTCACAAAATCTGGCTGGTTTTCGCCTTGTTCTAGTTGATCTTCGGAGAAGTGGGACGTCATTCACTGGAATAATAGCATTTTGAGTTATCTCGTCCTCGGAGTTCACGTTAGGGTTTTGTTGGTCACTTGGAGACAAGTCTTGATCTGTGTCTTCCGAATTATTATTAACTTCATGATTGTTGGTGACTACTGAATCTAAGAAATAACTAGATGGGTTTGGCTGACAAACGTATGCCACTTTCAGTCTATTTACATGTACTGGGTTTTGTAGACATTTATTTGTTAATAGATCTTTCAAAGTATACAAATGTGCGCTGTGGCACTTTACAATAACATAAGGTCCAGCAAATTTATACTTGAATTTGTGTGCAGGTCCTGTCGGATCTTTAGCTAAGTACACAAAGTCTCCCTGTTTGAATTGTAATATATTAACTTTGCTATTTGCTCGTTCCATCATTGAAGTTTGTGCATTCAAGGAATGGTGTTTAACTTCATTTCTAATAATCTGGAGGTGTTCTACAAGGTGGCGAATATAGTCATGATTGTCTTTAGGTACATTGGTCAAATTGAAGTCCCTTATATGTTAAAATAAAGGAAATTTCGGACGATTGCCATATATAATCTCGTATGGAGAATATTTTAAACTTCCACTCACTGTACAGTTAATTGAAAATATGACAGTAGGGATCATATCTTCCCAACCTTTTCCTTTTTGAACATATGGTGTTATCCGTTCAGCAAACGTTCTGTGTGTTCTTTCACAAGAACCCAAACAATGGTGCATAAAACTTGGGGTGTACTCTTGTTTTATTTCAAGAAGACGACAAACTTCTTGCATGGCTTTCGCTATAACTTCAGAACCTTGGTCACTTATAAGCGTGTCACATACACCAAACTGAGTCACTAATTTGAATAAAATTTCGGCAACAGTCAAAGCGTCTTTGTTGGGTATAGGTTCTGCGTACATGAATTTGCTGAATTGGTCAACAGCTGTAAATATGTATGAATTCCCCCTCTGTGAAACGGGAAGGGGTCCGTACAGGTCTATTTGCCAGACTTGAAAAGGTGCGTCTGGATTCTTGTATGCCACTATCCCTGCTTTTGTCGGCATTTTTGTTACTTTGCGGCATTGGCAATCGTGGCAACTTTTGATGTAATCAGAAACTCGTTTCATCATTTTCGGAAAATAATATTGTTCTTTGATAAGGTCTACAGTGTTTCGTATACCTCCATGCCCTCCCAACGGTGAGTCTTGGTATAACTGGAGTACAGTTTTTACAGCTATTTCCGGAAGTGCAAGTTGAAATGAGTTCAAATTTTTAGTACGTTTTGATTTTGCTATTCTTGAATGAAATAACAATCCGTTGATAATATTGTAGTCAGTTATTTCAAGTAAAAGCTTCCTTGCTTGTTTCTGTGACTTTGGCAATTCGTTATTTTCCAAATAAGACACAAAAGGGCCAAAATATTCATCTTTCTTTTGTAATTCTTTAATAGTATTCTGTGAAAAATCTGAATTTTTGAAAATTTCAATTGATTCAAGTAGTTTTTTGTTTTTGACCTCCGTTGAAGAATCAGACTCCGTTGTAGCAAGTGTACTTGTACGTGATGATTTTTCTCTGTTTGTTTCAGTTTCAGTAGATGAAACAAATTCGTGAACGTTGTTGATTTCACTATGTAAAAATTTTTCTCTGTTCGTTTCAGTTTCAGTAGGTGATACAAATTCGTGAACTTCGTTAGCTTCACTATTTTGACAAACTTGAGAATTACGACCACTTCGGTCATTGTTAGTATTATTTGACATTTCGCACGATACATTGTCACATAATTCAGTAGTTTCACTTGTCTCTGGTGCTATCTCAGTAGTTTCAGTAGAATCGCAATATTTTAATTGATTATTCCGTAAATAAGATAAATTGTTTGGTTGTTTAAAAATTCGTGACTGAATTCTTTTACGAGTGTTCATTGTTTGTTTTGTCAGATTGTGGTCGTCTTCTGTGTCAGCGTCATATCCAAAATCGTCCTTATTTAACTGCTTAAACATATTATTGTTTGTCATAGGACTCCGCTGAAAAACCATGTTATTTACATTAAATTTATTTGAATCTTCTTCACTATCGTTTGATTTGAGAAATTCAGAAAAATGTACTTTCTCACCATTTACCACAATATCACCCACATTTTCCGTAACATATTCGAAAAATGTATCTTCTTGATCTGGGCTTTCAAAACCAGTATTTGCTGCAAGATTAATGCGAGACAGTGCATCTGGCACTTGCATATCTCTAGCGGGCTTATAACAGAGCTCGAAATTAAACTGTTGCAGAATTGCAACAAATCGTTCATAAATCGCCCCCTTTTAAATTTCTTTTGGAAGATTGGTTTCAGTGCTTGATGATCACATTCTACTATGAATTTCTGACTTCGTAAATACATTGAACACTCTAGTATCGCTGTAACAACCCCTAATAATTCGAGCTTTGTTGGTCCGTATGCCATTTGCTCAAAGATTCATTATTTCCATTATTGGTTGGTTGGTTTTGATACAAAACATATCCTATCCCTTTCGAACTTGTGTCTACAGCAAGATGAAATTGAATATCAAAATTTGGAAATGCCAATACTGGGCTATTAAGTAAAAGTGATTTTAATTTTTGAAATGCGGTTTCTTGTTCATTAGTCCACCGGAAGTGCACTGATTTACGAAGTAATCTTGTAAGTGGTTCTATTTCCGCACTAAAATTTGGAATGCATTTTTTAAACCAATTTAAAAGTCCGACTGCACGACGAAGTTCTTTCACTGATTTAGGCGATGGATAATCTTGAATAGATGCAACACGGTCTGGCGGGGTTGAATTCCATCTTAAGATATCAAGTGTCCGAGAAAAATACATGAGTTTTGGGCAAAGGAACATTTCTATGGACCTAGTTTTAAACCGGCCTCTTCTAAACATGTAAATATTTCGTGCAAGTCTGAAATGTGTTGATCAAATACTTCGGACGCTATTAGGACGTCGTCCAAATAACATAAACAGGAATGAAAAGTTAGCCCATGTAATACTTTGTCCATAAGCAACTGAAAAGACCCAGGAGCAGAGCTTAGTCCCATAGGCAAACGTTGAAATTTGTACGTACCAAAGCACGTATTAAAAGCTGTATATCGTTGGCTCTCGGGCGAAATAGGGAGCTGGAAAAATCCGGAAGAGACATCTATAGAAGTCAGATAATTTGGGGTTCTATTTGAAAACGATTCGGTTAAATCTTGTAAATCTGGTATTGCATATTGAAAGTCTTGAGTCTGGGAATTTAAATAGCGGAAATCACAGCAAAATCTAAATTTAGATACATTATCAAATTTGTTCCTGTTTTCAACACCTCTTGTACGTTTAGAAACGAGCACAACGGGACTTGTTATGGGTATGTCTTCTGTTTCGTCAACAGGTACGACCACGCCTTGTTGTAACAATTCATCCAGTTTGTTGTGCAATGCTTGCTTCTTATCTGGTGTCAGGCGGTATGGCCGCTGATTTTTGGGCTTAAAATCAGGTTTTAAACAAATTTTGTGCTTTACATCAGTAAAACCTAGTGCTGGGTTTTCGTCTGTTACGAACAACTTATAGTGTGATTGTAAACACTGTACTAATTTATCTTTTTCAACCTTGGACAAATATGAAATAAATTTGGACCCCGTGCCATTTTCTGCATTGTTACTTTCATTTTCATCATTACAAGTCTCATTTTCACCTTTTAAGTCAATATTATTAACTTGATTCTGACTGTTTTTCAAAGTTATTACATTGAATTCATTATCAAGCAACTCAAATTGAGCTAAAATTGTCCCTTTTGGTATGACAATTGTCTCTGTGCATGGATTAAACAATTTAACTGGTAATAATTTTTGCTGATTAACAGAAACAACAGCCTTTGCTGTTAAAACTGCCATTTTCAATAATTTTTCACGACCAGTACAAATTCCTTGAACACTTTGTAAAATATTTCCGGACAATTTACCAAAAACGACCATTTCAGTATTTGGCAAAATAGACAATCTCTTTTCACATTTTACCTTTGAAGACCTACTACACATTGACATATTTGAAAAATCTAAAACAATTTTCTTTTCAAAAAGGTAGTTTGTTCCTAGTATTAATGGGTGTGAAGTTTTCGGTAATATATGGACCACAATCCAATGCTTACCCTGAGGAATTTGTATTTTTACACGTGCAGTACCCAATACATTTACAGTTTGACTATTTGCAAGTACAATTTTTTCACTTACATTATTTACACTTGATTTACAGTATTCCTGTATAGAATCATAAAATCGCTGGGATATGACATTAATTGAGCTCCAAGTGTCTATCAAGGCAGCTACATTTGATATACCAATTTTTACAGACATATACAAAAATTTGGGGCCTGTCTCTTCAACAGGGTTTTCATTGTTTGAAGTCTCATCATCTGATTTTAATTCTGAGTTAAAACGATTGAAAGAATTACATTGTTGTCGTTCAGGTGATGGACTGCGATGTCTGGTACCTAAGGGCGTTTACCCGACGGGCCGTGCCTGGTGTCCACCGGGAACTGCCTGTTTTCCGAGCAACCTAAATAAATGCATTGGAAAGCGGCATGTCCATATTGATTGCACAACTGACACTGGGTATCTGGATTTGAATTGCCCTCCCCATTCCAATTACAATTTCGTTTTACATGATTAGGGGCATTACAATTAAAACAAGTTTTATCACGTGGGTCATTGTTTGGTCTGGCATCCCCTCGACTTGAAAATCTGCCACTGTTGTTTCTACCAGTTTTCTGGATTTTTAGTTCATTAACAACTTGAACTAAATCTGGAATTTGAGCTTGCATTGATGATATATCAGCTGCTGTTGGAGATTGTTGTTCAGTTTTCAACCTGGCCGCCGATACAGTCAAGCTGTTTTCATCTCTGTAGCCATAGGCTTCGCCCATTCTCGCAGCGGAGAGCGCAGACGAGCTGTCTTTATGATTACCTGCTCTCACAAAAAATGCAAGTCTGTCTGGCAACCCTTTAATGAACTTTGTCAGCACTTCATGGTCAGGCTTATTTAAAATACTAGATTTTTCTAATAGCTGGCAATAAAAATCGTCAATTGACTGACCAGGTGAAAGTTTCATATTTTCGAATATTTCACTCTCCAATAAAACTGTAGGACTTTGCCAATCTAAGTTGACATATATGTCTGTAAAAATTTGTAAAAATGTATCCCAAGATATTTTCTGATCACTAGGTAGTGTGTTGAACCATGTAAGGGCAGGTCCAGTGAGGTGCAAATGCAATGCAGCAATGCTTCTTTGATCATCTAGAGGAGAAATGTTATGTAGCATTGCATAAGATTTGAACTCATTTAAAAATATCGACCCATTCTCATGAGGGTACCCCCCAAATTTTCGACAGGTTGCTAGTCTTTCCATTGGAACTGTAGTCTGAGGTGTAAAATTTAATAGATACGAAATTGTGTCTGATTTCTGTGTCGTGTTTTGGGACTGACAATTTTCACTAAAATCTTTCTCGTGTTCTTGCAGTTCATTGGCAGCTAAAAACCCGTCAGACAACACTGAGCAAGTATCACTATGATCATGAATACTAGACAATGGAGATTTAGAAACTGGAGCCGGTGTTTCCGGTGTTTTGATGGATTGTAAACTAAAATTTATATTTGGGGAAAAGTCATAGAAATGTGGTATAAAATCATTGTATCTTGAATCATCACTGTCATACCCAAAAGTATCATTCGGTATTTTGGATGTCATTAATTGTGGTTTGTAGCGAGATGAATTTCACATACAAACAATAAAATTAATAAAATTTATGATCATACAATACTTTTGCTACTCAGTGTTTGTGTATTTTGTAGCGAGATAAATCTCACACACAATTTAAACTATATTGGCAACCTTCAGGCATTATATTTTGGCAAGCATACTAAATAATGATGTCAACAATTAAAATAGCTAGAGAAAAATCAATCAAATGATAATTGGTTAAGTCTATAGTGAAATTTAAAAGAGCGATGTAGCAAGATAAATCTCACACACATGCCAGTAGTTTATTAGTATCATTTTTGGTTAATTCAAGGGTTACAGTCTTTAAATAATCGCAGGCATATTCGAATCAACCATAAACGAGACAACAGGGGCGACGGGTGAATACCATCCAAGTACAGGTCGTATTCAGTATTGTATTTAACCTGTCGATCTCGTCTTCTCTTTCTGGAGGATTCTAAATCCAAGTTGAACTGTGGTGAATTTTGATGCAATAGAGTGTTAAATCCAAAAATGTAGCGGTTCACTTCATATATTTGCTGGGAAAGAATAATGTCCTGCTTTCTAAAATCATTTGGTTTTTCGTGCCCTTTAAATTTGTTAAACCAATAAATTGAATAATAGGGAATTTCTAAGAAAATAGGATAAACATTTGAAAATTGTCTCAAATAATCAAACAATACTGTTTGTAAAGGTTACACAGCCTGGTAATGTTGTCCTCTCCCTCCGACCTGAGCTGTATGTATTTGCCTTTTTTCACCGTAAGGTCACAAGTACCCAACCACACGTAGAATGTCACATACACATGGCCCAAATCTTGTAGTAGATGTTGAGCGTCACGGTTCAGCCACTCAATTCGTTTTCCCACATCAGCAGAAGATTTACACCACCAAATAATTTTGTCCTCTGGGTGTACATTACTGACAACTCTCTGTAAATAATTGCCTTTGCTGTCACTGAACACAATCGGGATGTTTCTCAAATCGCCACAACCTTCCAACCATGGCTGTAAATTTTCCACGTGTTTCTCTGCTTGGGACCACAAACTCATCTGATTAAGTTTTGAGAAAAAGGTAACAAACCGATATTATCAAAGAAATACTTCAAAAACACTGTCCGTTGAGATCTTAGGGTTACTCCACCATGTAACGTCCTTTTCTGTTATCTGGGGAACAGACGTTAAGATTAAATAGATTCGATCGACATTTTTATTACATCACGTTCCTCGTGTCAGTACAGTTACAACCATATGGTGAACCTAAAACATGTCGGAGTGGCCCCGAGCTCAAAATCCCGAATTCAACCCAAAAACATATATATCATATATATATAACACAATTGTGAAAAATGAAACTGAAAGAACTAAATATACGGACATAAACATGAAATCACAAGCAGTTAACTGACATGCCAGCTCCAGACCCATTACCAACTGACAAATTAAGTTATGTACCCTCAGTATACAGCTTCCACCAAGATCCCTTCCTGTGAGGAGTTTAGCATAATGATTTCATGCATTTACTGGAATACGTAACCCGTGTCCATGCAATACAGATTTTAGAAATTTAGAATGTGTTTAGTTAAAATGTATACATGGCTTAATTAAACAGTATCTGAAATGCATGAAATTTTTTTGCTTGGGAACTCTGGCTTGGGACCAGATTATTTATTGGATTTCTTTAGATTATATCTCATGTCTCCAAATGCCAACTTAGATTCTAACAACAGCTTAACATAGTTTAAAATAGTATCCTATGTACACACTTTGATCTGTTTAATCAAACTTTGCTTCAATGAGTATCTTTAAATATTGCTTTACTGTTTTCAGCAGTTAGTTCTGTCTGGTTTTAAGCCAAATTATTTTGTAAACATAACAACCCTCTTGACTACCAGGAACTACAAAATCTACACTCCTATAAATTTATCACCCATCAAGAGGCAATATCACTACGAATAAAGAAAATTACCTGGTGTTTACTGATCAGAAAAGTCAGTATACTGCATAAATACCTGTCAACTTTGACAAATTTGCTTTGTTTTTAAGTCATTTTATGGCTGTGAAACAAAAATTCAGGAAAAACAAGATTTGCAAGAAATTCTACACTGAATTACATTTCTTTGTATGTTTAAAGGAGGTTATCAGATATAGATCATTGGCTAATCTGGTGATTTTTGTCTCGCCCGTGATGAAAGTCGCAGAAAGCGAGACATAGTCGTGCAAAGTATGATAACGGCGTTAACTTTTACTAAATACAGGATATTTTGAAAACCCTTTGATGTAGGAACATCATATTTGCTCCAGTGGTAGTAGTAATCAAGTGCTACCTGACAGACATAACATGTGACCTTGACCTCAATTTCACAGTCTAGTGGCCACGTCAAGTTTTTCTGCTTAAGTCCATTTCTCAATAACTAGAAGTGGTAGGCTGATAAAATTTTGTATGTAGGTTGGTCTTGGGTAGTGCATGTCAGTCTGGCAGGTGACTTTTGTCCTTGACCTCAATTTCACGGTCTAGTTGCCACGTTAAGTTTTTCTGCTTAAGTCCATTTCTCAATAACTAGAAGTGGTAGGTTGATAATATTTGGTATGATGTAGGTTGGTCTTGGGTAGTACATGTCAGTCTGGAAGGTGACTTTTGTCCTTGACCTCAATTTCACGCTCTAGTGGCCACGTTAAGTTTTTCTGCTTAAGTCCATTTCTCAATAAGGCCACACCAATTTAATTTCTTGTTTTTCAAAAGTGAAATAAAAATAAAATTTTCCTGCATTCTGCCCCTTTCCGGTCCGAACTTAATTTTAAAATTAATTTATCGCTTCCTGTTTGGGAAAAAATCTGTGAACGGTTCACATTTGCTGACAAAATTGACGAGTTTACTGCCTGTAATTGATACATTTTGTGATATATTTCATGATAAATGCCGATATATTCAAAATGACTTATGTTTTAAGCAGTAAACATGCTTCAGCGATTATTGACACCAAAAGACCACCATTTTTTTTCAATCGTGGAGTGAGGTAAGTTTGTAATCGGCAAATGTCATCTTTTTACAAATAACAAGGATGTATAACAATGATTTCTGTACGAATCATTGCCTGTCAGCTTTGAAATATTGAAAAAAAACTTGGTATGTTATTTCAACGACTTCCACATTGTGTTATGACGCCTTCCACTTTGTCTATGTGCCATGACGCCCTTGTTGAACTGAGACTATTGTAAATTAAACACGAAACACATTGCTATTTTCATGTTAGATCTGACCTTTTCATAGACAGATTTTTTGAAAGGGAGCAGGAAAATTTATTTCGCCTGTAATCAACACATAAACTGATCACAAAAGGTGATCTGATTATGACCAGCAATGACAGCATCTTGAATATAGTATGTATGTCCAGGATTAATCCGGGTATCTCACGAGTTGTCATTATTTATATGTGATGACAATTATTTGTATATTCCCATGAGACTCAAAATAATGGAAAAGTTTTCTTAGTTATAGGCAAATTATGGGTGTAGACAGGTAGAGTTGCACATGTATGTTGGTGCATGATGCTGTCTGTCTTGTACTAACAGGGCTAGGTACTTTCATCATCTTACTTGTTCTGCATACATGTATGTGTGAATTACATGTAGGTAGTGTTTGAACTGTAATCCTCACTGTGCTTGTTGTCCATATTCAATAGAAAAATTTCTACAGATAATGTCAGTCTGATTGTTAAATTTCAACAAGATTTCAATTTGAGCTTTGTACCAATCCTTGCAACAATTAAAAAATGTATTACAAACTGGGTAACTGCCTCTGCACGGTAGACTGTAGTCTTTGAAGTTATCTCTATTCTAGTAAGCTGGCCAGTACAGGTGCTGGCAAATCGACAAAATGCACAATATAATAATATCCAATGCCCTCATGCAGTGTTTACCCTTAAGTTAGTTTTTGGTGTTTAAATAAGCTTGTTGTGGACTATACACATTTCTGATACTTCTTACTTGCTAGGCCTTTAAACAGTATATAATTTTTGTCTGTCTTCAAAATGTTTTCATTTTATCTGGGCTTAAGAGATACAAAAGAATGTATACATGTAATTTGTCAAAATGAGTACTGAAATTGACTAGGACTAAAGTATTTTTTTCATGTCAAGTACTATGTCATGTATGGTGATGATGAGAGAATGCAGTCTTGACTAATATAAATAGAGAAGTAACTTATTGCTTGAGTTGATATTGCTTTAATTTTATTTTGCAACAATTTGAGGTCATGATAGTTATCCTGAATTGGAAAACGTGTATGAATAATCAAAATGGCACAGAACTTTTTCTTCAATTATAAGCAAAATTGAATTGAGAGAAATAGGAAGTGAATAAACTTTTTAAATATATTGGTGAGAATATAATCAAATAAACAACATTCCAAATATATTGGTAAGAATATAATCAAGACAAAATGTATTTACATTGTATGTGTCAGGTACAAATGTATCTGAGAATATATAATGGCACCATTTAAGAGTTAATATGAGATAATACCAACTTAATCAAATAAATATTTTATATGTTTTCCAAAAAAAAAAAAGTAAAAAAAATAAAATAAAATAATCGCTCCACCCCTGTGATTTGATACTCGCCTCAAAGTAATCAATTTTTAAAATAAAAATTAAAAAATTTTCTTATCGCTCGCTAGCCCCAAATTTTGAGGCCAAAAAGTCTGAAGAACAAGAAATTAAATTGGTGTGGCCTTACTAGAAGTGGTAGGTTGATAATATTTGGTATGCAGGTTGGTCTTGGGTAGTTCATGTCAGTCTGGCAGGTGACTTTGTCCTTGACCTCAATTTCACAGTCTAGTGAGCATGTTCAGTTTTCTGATTAGTTCACTTAGATTTCCCATCAATTTAGAGGCCAGCTGGGACGGGCGAGACATCTTTTAGGGTCTTCACTTATTTACTGCTACGGCTCTAGTTGCAAAGACTGAGCTGTCAATTTCTTGCATGAATTAATAAAGATGGAAAACAGTAATATCTGTGTTTTGATGCTTTGATTTCCAAAGAGCAGACCATGCAACTAAAATTGCTGCTATAACCAGAATTTTGTTATTATAATTGCATAGTTATAATCTAGAAAGGGATTGCAGACTCGTTATCCTTTATCATGTTTATACTTAATTTTTCAGATATCTGTGATGCTGTTATCCTCTGTACTATTAATGATGAAAATGCTGCAAATGACTTCAAGGATCATATTTATAGTCTTATTGATGAAATTGGAATCCCTGATCTCAGATTAATACTTGGAAGAGAAGCTTTGTTAGCAGGAGGGACGTACAATGAATTTAAAGAGCTATTTAGCGCATATAGATATATACTTTTATTTCTAACGAAACAGTGGAACCAATCTAACTTGCACAGTTTAATAGGAGACATACTTCTGCAAGAATCTTTAGTTAAAGGAGACACACTTTACAGAGTAATACCTGTTTCTGTAGATGGTCAGGCAAAATTGCCATTTCTCTTCAAGTCATTGATAAATATAAATTATTACCATTATAAACAGTCCAGGGAGCAGGGAAAGGAAGACAAAATATATGTTGGAATGTTAGCAAGGTTATTCAATACAGGATGTAAACAACATTTAGTGCAATGATTTCGAACTCCCAACAAAGTTTAAACAGACAGTTGAATGCTGAAGGTAAAAGCTTTAGTAAGCAATTGCATTAGAATGCTGAAGGAGTGGTATTTACAACAAAATTCAAAGTACAAAGCCATGGCCAAAACGAGAACACAGAAAACAATGATGTCAGACAGCTACAAAAACAAATAAAAACACAACGTTCAAAACCAAGGCACTCACAGTGTAAAATCCCATAAAACTGAGAGTGACATCAGGTGCTCTAAAAGGGTAAGCATGTCCTGCTCTGTTAACAACATCCATCAAAAATATCTCTGAAAATTTGAGATAAATAATGATTATATACATTGTACTGCAATCCATTACAATATCCCCACTGTCTGTTGACAGCATAGCTTTGGTTCTAGGGAACAGATCATTTTTATTATAGATTAATACAGGCCCCTTTCCATACTGTTAGGACCAAAAGGGGAGAATATGAAAAATTGTTATTGTGCTGTTTTAATATGATATTGATGAAATTTTATTTTATAGACAATTTATGAAAAATTAATATTGCACTTTTATGTCCATGGATGTTTAAATCTGTCTGTCTGTCTATAACTTTAACCTGGCTCATAACATTTGAACCTCATGAGATAGGCCCTTCGTATTTGGTATGTGTATTGATCATGTAAAGCCTAACAACATTGTGCAAATTTCCATGAGATCAGGTCAAATTTCAAGGTAACAAAGGTCAAAATCTATAGATTTTGCTATAGCTAGTTAATTACAAAATTACTATTGGTAGAGGCTTGATATCCTATATGTAAATAGATCTTAGGAAGCTTAGTACAAATCCACTAAAAAATGTGGGTCAGGTCAAGGGTGAAGGTCACTGAGTTGAAATTTGATAAATTTAGCAAAAACTTTTTTTAACATTGTCTATAGCTTTTCAACCAGATGTGATATGACCTTCATATTTGGCCTGTATATTTTTCATATGAACAACATTGTGCAAATTTCACTAAGATTAGGTCAGACTTTGAATTTTTTTTTATTCCAGTCTTGGGAACTTAGTAATTTGTTATTGACATTTCCAAAAGATGGTACCAATTTTGCGAAATCAACTTTTCTCACAGTTCTCCTCTCAGATCTTTGTTACTTCACAGATTGTTACAATAAATATTGAGGATTTGCATCTGACTATGGAATAAATTTGGAAATGTTTCATTTTCTGGACTTTGTAACTAAGTCCTTTCCTATTGTCATTTTCAACAAGGTACCTATCTAGTGAAATCAACTCCTCCTACAGTTTTAAACCCAGATCTTTGAAACAGTGAAGATGTGCACATAACATTTTTGTCTTGTTTACGATTTTTTCCTGTTGTTTCCAGATTTTGGAACTTAGTCATTTTTATTGACATTTTTAAAAGAGTATACTAGGATTGTGAAATTAAGTCCTCCTACACTTTTCTACCCAGATCCTTGACATTTAAAAAGCATATTCTATATAGCACAAATAGACATATTAACATTAAAGGTTCATGATAAAGAACCTTTAAAACATCACTTAACAACAAAACGCAGCCCGGCCATTTGAGTCTTTGACCCATTTTCTGCTGATTTCAAAATAAAAAACATGATTGTGTAGAAAAAAGATTGCCCTATGACATCATATAATTTTTTGTAGAATAGAAATATTCCAAAGTGCACAAATTTTGCTTTTAAATTTGGATATTTTTAGTGAAAATTTAAGTTTTTTACCCCCAAAATTTTGATGTAACAATTGCATGTGCTTGGTCTTGTCAGTCAAAAGAACGTAGCACTATTAGAACAGTTTTCCTACATGAATTATATAGTGAAACCTGTCTAAAGTGAACCCTGACTAAACCCGAAACCTGTCTATACCAATTCATTTTAAAGTACCTAGTATCAAAATCTTTTTATTTTAAACCTGTGTAAACCGAATACCTCTCGAAACCGAACAAAATCTTGAGTCCGAAAAGGGGTCAGTTTAGACAGGTTTCACTGTATATGGTTATAAAGTCAATAAATAGAGCTTTACCTGGGTATAATTTTGTAATAGTATAATGGGATTTAACAAGTAAACTAGAAAACTAAAGTTAGCAAATTTTCATTGTTTTGACGCTCATAAATCAGGAATATTTGTCATTATACGACCGCAAAAATTTTGCGGTCGTATTATGTTATGGCGCA